>JAGGAX010008465.1:0-20477 GCA_017657335.1 Termitomyces titanicus | reverse complement strand
GCGTTCTCAATGCTCTGAAATGGACTGGGGTCAACTGGAAAGAACGGAATGGAGAAAAGGGAAATACAACAGAGAAACGAGGATACGTATATATATTGTACACTCTTCTGTACTTATCTACTTGCGTCACAACTGAGAGTCTTTGTAGTATATACTATTGTCCCAGCGGAGTATGAAACCAGCTTCTTACTAAGGTGTGACACATTTGTGACATCCGACTAAGAGGGGACTGTAGTGGACGTTACTGAACGGAGTTTGAATAGGTCACGTGACACAAACGCGTCACCTTAAATTGGTTTTCTGACGTGTAGTGGCTCAACAAAGAGGATTTGAGAAGCATTTCAACAGAAAGAAATTATGGTACTATAATATAGAGGCAATTTAAGGCCTTATCCTAGCTTCTATCCGTGAAAATTATATATAAATGTAACTCTTGAAGCTTTGATAGTAGGTCATTTGATACCAACTGCTGTACTTTTCCATACTCTATTATTGCTCTATTACTACTAGTCACAGAATGTATCCAGACCTCTCAGAGGCCATCACTAATACAAAGGTTTCCCATGTATACTTGATGTGCGGACATGGAAAGATCTTTGAGTACAAATGGCAAGTATTACCTTTTTGGAATTTACTTAATTATTTTGTCTTTTTTCTTTTTTTGTCCACAATCAGTACCGAGCCCGGGATTTCGAACGTCAACGTTTCAACCTCGGAACCCAGACTTCAAATCCAAGCAAGCTTGATCTAAATTATCTCCACAAGTGTCCACAAATCTTCAAGCTTCATGGACGATCTGCCAGTTTCTCACGTAGCGCTTCAACACCTTCGTGTCAAACTTCAAGGCATTCATCAAGCCATTTTGAGCTATCGTCCGTCGACAGACAAGCCGCCCATACTGGACTCTTCGCTTGACACAACCGGGGATGAGGATGGGCAGTGGTTGCAACAAAACAATGTTCAAGGCCTCAAAAAGCTCAAAGATTCTGTTAAAATTGACTTAGATATGCTGGAAAAAGTAAGAACTCTTCTCTGCTCGCTCTAAATCAAATTTCACGTCTCAAATTTTCCAGTAGTTTCTGGACGACCCTCAGTCAGTCCACTTGCCGCCGCTTTCGACGAACGCGCCATACTTGATTGCCGTTTGGAATGAATTGATTTGTGCACCCGCACCTGTAGATGCTGTATTCAAATCATTTCCCCTTTCTGGATCATCGGGGGATACTCGTCAGCGCGGTGCTCAGCGTCCACCAGCGACTAAGGTCGATGTTGTAGCAGATAACGGAAAACGATGGATACGGGTCAATACGTGAGCTCAAGATCTCCTGATTTTTGAGTTGAACCGATTGATACCATCTTACTATTAGTGTCAAAAACTCCCGCATGCTCGCTGAATTCCGCGAAATTGACTCGTACTTGACAGACTCAGACGACTCCTCATACGAAAAGATGGAAGGAGCACAATCGACTCTCGCTCAAAGGGAATTTGACAACTCCATATTACGGATGGGGAAATCGCTTGTTGCTGCCGCAAAAGCAAATCCATTAGAAGGAACGGACGAGAGTCCCAAGGTAACACTTCGATTAACACGCTTGGATCCTTCGCATGTGTTGGAAAAAGATGGGGACCCTAGAATCGCAAAAACAATAGATCTCCTACGAGGGATGAGTATTGATGTTGAACTGGGCGAACGGGAGGAAGTTGAACTTTCCGAGATAGCAATTTCGAATTCTCGGACTTCGGACCCCTCTCCCTCACTTCCTCTCATTCCCAGTGTTCACATAAACCTCGACCTTTCCGTTCTTATTGCTCTCATCTCGGACCTTACCCACGCACCTCTACCCGCGTCAATTGAAGAGGCCAACACTCGGTTCATCCCGCCCCTGTCCTATCGCGAATGGAAGCTCAAGAAGAATGGAATGTACGCGAAGACTAAATCAAAGACAAAGACCCAATCTACTCTTCTAACCTCTGACAAGGTCCATTCGGACGCAGCTTTGGATACAGCTTTGGATACACCCAAGTCGATGAGCCAGTCGACTCCCCTAACCTCTGGAAAAATCGATTCAGACATGACTTTGGACGTTCCCAACGATTTCGCTAAACATTCACGCGCTTTGACAAACCAGCTTCTCCAAGAAATGGGTAAAGGCTTATTGCAGGAGATCCACGAGAAAATTTCCTTGTCTCCACCGGGAACGCTTGTACAACTCTGGACTACACCTGAAGCACGCGATCGTTGTCTTCGCATCATCGCAAAGATTGGTGGTGTAAGCGAAAAGCGCCGAGCTCACGCTCTCTTCTGGACTGTATCTACGTTACTAGACAGAGTTCTAACGCCTGATGAGGCCGAAGATTTGTATTGGCTGGATTCGCGCTATCCATCCAGATTCGTAGCGCTCTTCCCTATTCATTTCTACCCCTCTTCGCCCAAACCTGATCCTTTACTTGTCCCAGATGCGCAGAGCAGTACCAGAGTCTCTCAATTCTTCAGGGCGCTGGGACAAACTTGTATAGATATCTTGGCACAAGAGAATATATCACACCCTCGTGCGCTTCCTGAGGAACTGGTAACACGTGAAGATACCGGTGAAATCCAGCGGGCAATTGTCACGAAGGCTAATCCTCGCCTGACCGCTCATACTGTCCAGAGTTTATTGTGGGGTGCTGAACTTGGCTGGACGACGTTGACGGCGAACAAGACGAGTATAAAGGCGATCATGAAGGAGATGAAAGCTGCACGAGTCTATCGTAAGCTCGAGGAACTTGCTGGTGATGATGATTTAGCAGGAGCGTCGAATGAGAAGAGCCGTAGAGCTGCTATCTGGATTGTCGACCCTCGAAGTCTTGCTGAAGGCATGTCGAATCTGTCTAGATAGTTCGATTTATGTGAGCTTGCTGTGAAATAATCGGAGCATAATGGCATGTATTGTTGACTTTCGAAAGGTATTTGTACATCTGATCAACGCGGACTCGTCATCTTGAAAACTACGCGAACTATTTACTTGTATTCGAGGATGTTGATGATGCAGTCGGTGTAGTCATCGTCGACGGAATCCTCCGAGAGAATCTGAATTGACCGTTAGATAATAAGTACGTAATTTCTTCCTGAGAGACCTACGGTCGAGACACGGTAAGTCGCGGGGTTGTTCGCGAGGTCGGCCGCGTCAGCAGTCCTGGCAACCTATTGTTGCGAGTCAAAATCGATAACCCACTAGAGGATTGTATGGACTCACACTGACGGGCTTGATAACCTTGGAGGGAGAGTAGTTGTCTCCCTTCTGGGAGGACTCAATGAGAACGAGGAGTGTGACAGGCTCGTTGAAGGGCCCGAAGGACCAGGTACGTTCAGCAGGGTTGGCCTCCTGTTTCAAGGGGACATTTTCGCCCGTACCGACGAGGGTGGTCAAGGCGATGACACGGTTGTGGCGATTCTTGATACTGATGGTCGCGCGCTGAAGGAACTCAGCGGCGGCAACCTGAAATCAGGCGGAATTAGCTGGGCAATTGGTGGCGGTCGGTGAAGAAGCTCACTCCGCTGACGATTCCCTTGTAGCCAGGATCGATGACGAGGCTCTGAGGAGACATTTTGATTGAGTTGTTTAGCTGAGATATGAAGGATGTGATTTGGTTGGAAGGGCTGGTTGAGGTATACGATGACCGTTGGTAGCTGCTTTTATATGCAACGAGAGACCAGGAAATGCTACAAACGTTGAGCCGTCCATCTCAAAAGTATGCCGACGTTAACTATTTCCTTCAAGGATATTTCAAAACGAAAAGTCGTTGCTTGGCCCACACGAGTCCACTGAAGGAGAAAGAGACTGGAAATTAAACAGAAAACCAGCCAAATATGAAGAACAACACAAAGGTGTGAGGACAACAAAAGTTCTGCCAGAGCTTGAGGCTGAGCCAAGGGCGAAACTCATGTTGTGGCGACGTCAACCTTCAGTTTAAACCGAGCCTAGAAAAAGATCTCGAACATTCGAAAGCCCGAAAACGATATCGATGGCCGACATAGATATGATGATGTCAGGAGCAGATCGTTTCCTTCATTGAATGGAAAAGCTCTACGTTGCAAAGAGATAATCACGTTAGACTAAAGGATTGGGCGACGGTGTCGCCTTGTCGTTTCAGGTCCGTCATTCATAAGGAAGAGTATTGTCGCGCAACATCTAGTATCCTGAGGACGTTTGCAACTGGTGATTGTGAAAGTTAATCCACAGGGAATCAATCGATAGGAAAGATGTACCGAGAGATAACTGGAAGACTCTACAGCTGATGAGCAAACTTACAGGGGTATGAGACTGGAGACTTGTGAGCTAACTGTGTCTGTGATAGAGTTTTAGCGAATAAAAGGGCGAAAGCTCACTTGATAGATGGAGCAAGCATATGATATAGCTTAAACTTGTCAATATTAATATATGCTTAGGAGATACTGCCATACAACCCGTAGAACGTAGGATGAGAAACAACCGTGGCGCATAGTGACACAGAAGGGGCTAACGAATGAGGAACGCCGGGGTCTTCAAGGAATGGGGATCGTGGATGTCTATACAGTGTACCTGTATGTCATATGCACGCTCACCAACGCAGGAATAGAAGCGGTGAAACTTAGGCTCAATTGAGGTTGGTGAGGGAGTTGTGTCTGAGCATTTTCACTTTAACTTTCACCCATGACTACAGACACGAGTGTCGTGGTTTTGACTGACATCTATGGAACAGTCAAAACAACCAGATCCAGGATAGGATAGCTTTTCGAAGAACGCGCAACAAGTAAAATGACTAGCCCTTCAAGTTGCACCATCAACTTGTCACCGTCGTTAGCATAGCTCGAGTCCCAGGCCGTTCAGCAACATTTGATGACCTTGGCACCGATTTCCTGCTATTGTGTTAGGATTGACGCTTTGCCTGAAACTGGTGATTCGGATAAGTCTCTTGTAGTGACATGAGAAATTCTAACTAAGGTCGGCTGGTTGGTTTGCCAAAATCTTCCGAATCAAATAATTTCGGATCGGTGTGCGCCTACCCTTACTTGGGTTGTCAACTGCGCCGAGCAGCTCGCCTCTTTTCGTCCAACTCGGATTTGTCTCCGTCTTTTGCGGCTTGAACACATAACGCGATCTCACTTACACAAAACACAGGCAGCGGTTGAGACCGTTGAGAGCTTTATTACGCGTGCAGCTAGAGGATCCTGTGTGCTCGTATGGGCAATGCTCACTCTGGCTCCACCTTGACACGAACTACCGGGGCTCTAGACTCCTTTGTAGCAGAACTTGGCGGAGACATTCTCTATGAAAGAAGGTGCGCGTTGCTTCTAGCTTTATTCTCAAACTCACACTTCAGTAGTCTTGGTTCAGCTCGCTTCCTCAAGTCCGTCAAGTGTCGCCACAAGTCTGGCTCTATTGTCATCAAGATCTTTATAAAACCAGATCCTGGCTTATCTTTGCGCAATTATCACCGCAGACTGAAGAGTGGGTGCTTATCACCAAGAGGATGACCTAGTCTCAAACTGCGTTAGTTGAGAGAGAAGCACTCCAGGATATTACCAATGTCTACAACTACCAAGTCTTCGTTGAGACCAATAAGGCAGGATACATTATCCGACAATGGATTGCAAGCAATCTGTATGACCGTATCAGGTGTGTTCTTTGTCATAACTGGTGTTGTTGTCTTGAATTAATTGATCTCTAGCACCCGGCCGTTTCTGAGCATGGTAGAGAAACGTTGGATAGCCTTCCAGTTATTGAATGCTCTGCGTGATGCAAGAAATAAAAAGATCTCCCATGGTGATATCAAGTCGCAGAATATTTTGGTGACATCTTGGAATTGGGTATACCTCTCCGACTTCGCGTCCTACAAACCGACTTATCTCCCTCTGGACGACCCCGCCGACTTTTCATTCTTCTTTGATACTTCTGGAAGGCGGACGTGTTATATTGCGCCGGAACGATTCTACACCGCCAGTGCAAACCCCGAAATTACTGCAAAGAAATCCAAGTTGGCAATGAACGAGACTGAAGGAAAGCGAGACGGGAAGGTTACAGAGGCCATGGACTGTTTCAGTGCAGGATGTGTCATTGCAGAGTTGTTCTTGGAAGGTACTCCGCTTTTTAACCTCAGCCAACTGTTCAAGTACCGAGAAGGGGAGCTCAATGTCGACGCACAGTTAGCAAATATCGACGAGGGTGTCCGGGTGAGTACTTTTTTCATACTCCACATTACATTTTTATCCATGATAGTAGAATTTGATAAAACAAATGATCGCACTTGATCCCTCTGCTCGCCCAACTTTCGACACTCTCCTACACACCTCACGCGGCACCGTCTTTCCCGAATGTTTTTATTCCTTTCTTCACAACTACGTCTCAACCGTCAACGATATCTCTTCAACACATCAAGCCCCGTCACCGCCGACCGCAACGCCATCAGTGATATCGTCATCTACAATGACGCTACGGCCAGGCTCATCGCTAGGTCACGCCACCGCTCCAACGGCAGAAATCACATCTGAAGCACATCCGAGTGAGGCTGATCATAGAATTGAGAAGTTGTGGGCGGATTATGAGAGCGTAGAGCCCTACCTCTTGACGGAGGTTGCTGATGAACCACCATCGAATATAACTGTAGAGTACACGTCGACGTCGAGTGGTATATCACGACCGTTCCAGGTGAGCAAAACATATCTTTCATCAAATGGGATGTTGACTCTTTCCACTGCGACATAGGACATACTTCCTGTCGAGTTATATATTCCAAATCGCGAATCTACTCTACATAGTGCGCGCAGAGGTCGTAAAGCTGCCTATGAAGGTAAACTTTATTATTTTTCACGGTCATCTCTGAACTCCCTCGTCAGACGGCCCTGCTCTTATCATCCTCGCTCTGGTCACGGCCCACATCCGAAACTGCCACTTACCGACATCGAAGATACGGGCTTTGGACGTCTTCCTTGCACTTGCATGTCACCTCACCGATGAGGCGAAGTCGGATAGGATGGTACCATATATCATAGAGCTTATGCATGACGAGGCTGCAATTGTTCGCTCAGCGGCTTTGCGTACCTTGATGCAAGTCGTATGTTTCTTCCAACTCTCATCTTTCGTTTTGTTCTGATAGACATTGGTGTAGCTCATGTTGGTAACGGTGATCACACCTTCAAATGCAGCGATCTTCCCGGAATATATTATTCCGAATATCAAGCATTTGGTGCAAGATCCAGAAGTCTTTGTACGATGTACATTTGCCCAGTGTATCGTACAACTTGCGGATACAGCTGTGAGGTATCTCGAGATGGGACAGGCCCTCAAGGCACACGGGGCCTTCAAATTTGCTGTTGATGCACAGGAGTATGATCAAGGTCATTTAGAGGTTGGTGCCCTTCCACAACCTCTGTGGTATAGTGTGTGAACGTGATTTTTTGCATACAGGTTTCGTATGAAGTTAGCATGCAAGACCTACAAAACAGCATCCAGGACCATCTTTCGACGCTTCTTATGGATCCATCGAGCATTGTCAAGCGTGCTGTCTTGCATAATATTTCGTCACTCTGCATCTTCCTAGGCAGGCAAAAGACCAACGATGTTCTGCTGAGCCATATGATCACGTATCTCAATGACCGTGACTGGCTTCTGCGTCATGCATTCTTCGAGAGTATTGTTGATGTAGCTGCTTGTGCAGGGGGACGAAGTATAGAGGAGTACATATTACCACTGATGGTACAGGCTTTATCAGGTCAGTAGCCTAAGCAAGGTAGAACTTGTCGACTGACCCAATCGATTAGATGTTGAAGAGACCGTGGTCGCCAAAGTCCTTTCTACATTGACGAGTCTTTGTGAACTGGGCCTGTTCCAGAAGATGCGTATCTGGGAGCTCATGAGTGCGACGTTGGGCTTTCTTTATCATCCTAATATATGGATACGGCAAGGTTTGTTTTGTTTTTCTGCGTGATTTTCGTCTACCGTCGCCTCATCTATGTCTTAGGGTCTGCGGCCTTTATTGCTTCTGCTGTACGCCACTTGCCTCCCAGCGACGTCTGGTGTATCCTGTATCCATCGCTTCGACATTTCTTGAAATGTGATGTAAGGGAGATTGAGGAATTGAGCTTGTTGATGGCGATGAAGCCTCCAGTTCGTGTTGATCTAATACAATTCGTGACGATGAATACTGAACATTCGTGATGCATAGCTTCCAAGACAAATTCTGGATGCTGCTGTTCAGTGGGCAATTAAAGCAGACAAGGCGAGTTTCTGGCGCGGCGCACGACGGAGCAGTACCGCCAAAGTCGAGTCTCCCCGTGAAAGCGTGATAGCTGTCCGCAAGACTGGGAATAGTACTATCGCAAGGAATAAGTCTGAGGAGTGAGTCATTGAAAACTTCATGGTTCAAATGAAGATTAACTCTCGAATTTAGGGATGAAGCGCATATTAACAAACTGCAACAACTTGGAATGACTTCGAGTGAGGAGAGCAAACTGCTTGCTATGCGGGATTATATTTTGAAGCTCGCTAATGCTACTTCAAGGTATGTAACGAACTAGATGTCGTGGTTTTCTGCTCACAATGATCTAGTTTTGCACTGCGGCTGAATTCTGACCCAGAGACTGGCAAAAATCTTAAAGCTGTCGGAGACATAGAGCTTCAGAAATTGGGTGTCGTGCCACAGACCGTATTCCTGAAAACCCGCACCTCCGCCGAGTCTACGCCCCGTTCATCCCGCCTCACTTCGTTCTCTCGAAAATCTATACAAGATAGTTCGGGTCGAACGCCAATACTCAGTCCGACGCATTCCAACCGCGTGCTTAGTGCAGATTACAGCACTTCCGGAGCGCCTTTCGAGGATCTGCGCCGCAGATTACAAACGATCAATGGATCCGTATCGCCTGTTGGACTTGGGCCGCTTCCATCTCGTGGTAATTTTTCACCCGTCACCCCGTCCACCTCGTCTACATCTCATCCCATCTCTGGATCTCCAACTTCCCATGAGCGGCCATCTAGTCCTACCGAGTCTATATTGTCAACTGCAAACTCCCAGACCTTTAGGCCGACCAGTCGGCTCCATATTGGAAGTACTGATGGCCAGAAGGCCGCACCTGCTGTTGGATCGTCAAAAACTAATGCCACAGGAGTTCTGGATACCCATTCCAAGATACGGTCAGAAGAGTCTTCTGACCTGTCGGGGAGGTCGTCACCAATGTCTATGTCAGCCACCCTTAGGGCCCGGTCACGGATCCCGTCTCTTTTGCCAATCTCAACCTATGGTAAGATTACAACTATATGGTTCTTTTGAGTCGTACTCATCATTTTAGATGGTCAAGAGCCAGGGATAAACAACCTTTTGGAAAATCTTTATCTAGATAACAATCGTGAACTCCAGCAAGACTTTGGCCCCAAAGTCCACGAAGGTCCTGTCAGACGACGTAGCGCTGTCCGCCATACCTTCGGTCATCGTGATGGAAAGTCACGGCAAACTGATGCTACCTTGATTGCCCACTTTTCATCGCATTCAGAGGGGATCACGGGGATTGCTGTCTCGCCCGACCATACGTTCTTCGTGACCGCGTCCGACGATAAGACTGTTAAGGTCTGGGATACTGCTCGCCTCGAGCGCAATGTCACTAGCAAACCAAGACATACCTATAACCAGCATCACGCACGTGTTAAGAGTGTGTGTATGCTGGAGGGTGTGCATTGTTTTGCGAGTGCAGCAGACGATGGGAGCTTGCACATTAATCGTGTGCATATCACGCAGACTGGGACGTTACCGAAATATGGGAAACTGCAACTTGTGCGTGAACATCGTGTAGGTACTGTTGGGGAGTACATCACATGCATGATACATTTTAACTCAGGTTCGTGTTCGTGTCTTGCTTCGCGTCCGTTGCTGACACTTCTATATAACCAGATACGTCATCAAATTTGGTTTATGCGACAACACACTCTATCATTACTGTTTTGGACCTGCGGACGATGCGTGTCCTCCAGACTATGGAGAATCCTCGGCATTATGGTCCCATTACTTGTCTATGCATAGATCGAAAACGTTCATGGCTCGTCGTTGGTACTTCAACCGGTGTTCTATCACTTTGGGATCGACGATTTGGCCTTCTGCTCCGCAGCTGGCACGTCGGTGTAGCCTCAACGGGTAGATCAGTCCGCATCCACCAATGCACTGTACATCCTTCGAAGGGCAAGGGTAACTGGGTCATGGTGTCGATGGAGTCTTCAAAGCGCGATGCGGACCGATCTTACACGAACCTTGTCGAGGTCTGGGACATTGAGAAAGCGGTGCTAATGGAGACTTTCATGACAAGGACAGGCTCAAGTGCTGATCCTGTACCTGACCCGCATGAGCTCATAGGTGTCGACGCGGATACAAACCCAGCAGCAGCTATTGCTTCTCTTGTCCGCTCGCGGCAAGCTGGAGGCGACGTTACGGACACTACGCCTCGTCTGTCGTCTCGCAGCACAAGCACATCGAGGGACCCGACCGTGCTCTCAACCCCAGCTCCGGATGTCCGTGCGTTTGTCGTGGGACTAGACTTTGCGGGGCACTCGACATCACATAGGTCAGAGCTCAGTAGTTTTGTGGAGAATTCTTCGACGACGCGGGCGGTGACGCGGGGCTTCATGATCAGTGGTTCGGAGGATCGGAAATTGAGGTTGTGGGATTTGGGCAAGCTGGAACGTACCACGATACTGAGTGGGATGGAGAATGAGACTGAAAGACCTTCTTATCAGTGCGTCCTTTTTTGCTTCATTCTCGTTTGAGCAGCATTGACTGAGCAATCAATCCAATACAGGGCCTTTAGTACTGGGTCTGCGTCCACATATGTGGAGACTTGGCCGCCACCATCCACTACTGCGTCACAGACCAATCGATCACCGCAGCGAATGTCGTTGATCACGCAAAGCCAGCAACATATGTTGAGGTCGCATCAGGATGTCATCACGGCACTGGCATCGTTGGAGTCTCCTTTCCGTGGATGTATCATCAGCGGGGACAGGGCAGGTGTTGTTAAATTATGGCGAGTAGAGCTTGGGGACTAAAGAATACAGTTGCTAGTGATGGATATATACCTTGTTATATTAGTTTACCCTGTAGTTCCTATCATACGCGTGTATTTTGTACGATCATGAAAAAAACGTAGGTTTTGAATTTACCGATTCTTTTGCCACCGCCACGTCCTGCGACACATTCTCCTCCGTCAAGAACGTCGTTGTTGGGGACGATCCTGCAAAGAGGGAGATAAGATAGGAGAATCAGATCTGCCTTGTGACGTGCTCTGGTGGTTTTCTGAGAACGTGACCACTGATCGATCTTTGGATGCTTGTGCAGAAGCTGACTCGAACTCAGCTGTGTTATCCATTTCTCCGTCGCAGATTATCTTTGTGTCCACGTATCAGGCCCTTCCGCGCCATCCAGCTCTACCCCTCACTGCCAGCACGGACTATGGCTACACATCCAGTCGCCTCCTCGTCTCAGCCAGCTGAGATCCCAGCTCTCAAGAGCCAACATACTCCATCTGCTAACGATTTGAAGCCAAAAGATAAAAAAGCCAAGGCTACAGAAGGGTCGAGTTATCCTTTGGAAGTGCGCACGTTGTCACGTAGCGCTCGGTACTGGCGACTGAAATTTTATGTAGCTGCAACCCAAACCTGAGTTCTTCGATCATCGTATTAAACTTTTCGAAGAGTTAAAGGCAGAACAAGAGGCTTTCGTCAAGGGTCTGTTCTATGTCACCTCACTACTTCTGCGATCTCAAACATTGCTACAGCACAACCCCGTGAAGAGATTATTATTACCCTACCCGATGGTTCAGAGAGAAAAGGTACTAGCTGGGAGACCAGCCCTATGGATGTTGCAAAGGAGGTGTCCAAAAGCTTGTCGGAACGCGTCGTCATCGCTAAGGTTCGTCATTCAGCTAGTTACTCGGTAAAATTGTCTCTAACACGTCGTAGGTCGATGGTGTACTCTGGGATTTAGAACGTCCTCTGGAAAAATCGGTCAAACTAGAACTCTTAGACTTTGAGCATCCCGAAGGCAAGAAGGTTTTCTGGCACTCGTCAGCACACGTACTCGGAGAGGCTGCTGAGCGACACTATGGTTGTCATCTGTGTCTTGGTCCGCCCACTGAAGATGGATTCTTCTACGAGATGGGCATTGAGGACCGGTATGTTCTCGTATTATTCTGTTGTCTATATATGATTCACAGCAGGTAGACCTGTCTCTAACACCGACTACCCTGCCCTCGAAAAGATCACCGAAAGCGTGGTCAAGGAGAAGCAAAAGTTCGAGCGCTTGGTCGTATCTAAAGAAAAGCTCCTCGAGATGTTCAATGTATGTTTCACGATGCAGTCCTCATGGATGTAAGAACTCACCCTTGAAACAGTATAATAAGTATAAGCAGTATCTTATCGAGAGCAAAATTCCCGATGGTACATCCACAACCGTTTATCGCTGTGGCCCGATGATTGATCTCTGTGTCGGCCCTCATATCCCTCATACCGGAAAGATCAAGGCGTTCATGGTTACCAAGGTTGCCGGAACACCATCTGTCTGTTTCGTCTTGCTGATCGCAACTCCTTAAATTAGAACTCTGCGTCTTACTTCCTTGGTGATCCTACGAAAGAATCATTGCAAAGGATCTACGGTATATCATTCCCCGACAAGAAACAATTGACAGAATACAAGGCATTCTTGGTCGAGGCTGCGAAGCGTGATCACAGGAAGATTGGCAAGGTATTTTGGCATAGATTGAGGCACTACAAGCGCTTATCTTCATTCCAGGATCAAGAATTGTTCTTTTTCAATGATCTCAGCCCCGGAAGCTGCTTCTTCCTTCCCCATGGTACCCGGATATACAATACTCTGGTTGAGTTGATGCGGGTAAGGGCGTTATGATCTATCAGTGATCGACGGAAGTTTCTTAGCTCAATACTACAGTCCGAGTACTTCAAGCGTGGCTATCAAGAAGGTTGGTCGTATACCTCCGTATTTATTTCTATGTTTCATCGTCGTTTGCATTCCAGTTATCTCCCCTAATATGTACAACAGTAAACTATGGGAGACTTCCGGTCACTGGCAGAACTACAAGGATGACATGTTTACCCTTGATGTCGAGAAGGAGAAATGGGCACTCAAGCCCATGAATTGCCCTGGTCACTGTCTGATCTTTGACTCGCGTGATCGTAGCTACAAGGAGCTGCCTATTCGTATGGCGGAATTTGGAATCATCCACCGTAACGAAGCATCCGGCGCTCTTACCGGCTTGACGCGCGTCAGACGTTTCGTGCAGGATGATACCCACGTATTCTGTATGCCATCACAGATTGAAGAAGAAATCGGGTATCTGTTTGATTTCATGCAGCACATATATGGTCTTTTCGGATTCGACTTTAAGCTCGAGTTGTCCACCCGGCCCGACAACTATCTCGGGACCATCGAAACCTGGAATGAAGCCGAAGCGGTGTGTACATGTCATGGCTTGCTCGGGTGTCTACATGACTGATCCGTTCGTACAGCAACTCACGAAGGCCCTCGAAAAACATCACCCGGGCAAGTGGGAACTAAACCCGGGTGATGGCGCGTTCTACGGACCAAAAATCGATATCACGATCCGTGATGCGTTGCGGAGGTCTTTCCAGTGCGCAACAATCCAGCTCGACTTCCAGCTTCCAGAGCGTTTCAACCTCAAGTACCGCGCGGCCGAGGACACGAACGACCCTACTAGACCTGCATCGAGGCCTGTCATCATTCATCGTGCCATCCTCGGCAGTCTCGAACGGTTCATTGCCATTATCACAGAGCATTTTGCTGGAAAATGGTGCGTCAGCCACCGATTTCCCCCGGTGTCAAACTCGATGTCAACTTTTATTTTGACTAGGCCCTTCTGGCTTTCGCCTCGGCAAGTCTTGGTCATTCCCGTTGCCGTGCCATACGTGCGTGATTTTCGGTGTCGGCCGTGGCTGATTTATCTGACATGTGCCATATGACGTCAACAGAAAGAGTACGCCTCCGAGGTTGCAAACACGCTTAATGAGCTCGGCCTCTACGCTGATGTAGATAACGGCGAAAACACTCTACAGAAAAAGATCCGAAATGGAGAAATTGCGCAGTACAATTTTATCCTCGGTACAATTTTACTTCCGTCCAATGCATTACCTGTTTACTAATCGCTGGAATGTGTAGTTGTTGGTCAGGAGGAACTGGACGCTAGATCCGTTAACGTACGCAATCGCGACGACATTGGAAGCAAGGCTAGGTCACAGACTATTCCCTTGGCAGAGGTCGCTGAGAAGTTGGTCGCGCTCAAGAAAGATCGCAATTTGGAGAACAAACTTGTGTAGACTATTTACAATTTTATATAAATCTGCATTCAGTTAAATAAATCAACATATTCTCGCTCTCCTTGTGAAATCGTCATCATTATGCTACACGTGTCGCTCACAAAAGTCAAGATAGATACATGTAATCGGCTGAATGCGTAAAAGTAGATGCGCATGGATATATAGCTAACATTTTCGCGGTGACCCATGAACCTTTTTAGACACCGTTCATCAGGTGGCTGTATTGAGCGCGCTGGAAAGGGTGCAAAGTCAATGTGTGGAACTTTTTTCTCAGAAGGCATGTATACCAATTGTTGGATAGCGGTGCGTTCTGCCTCAGGGAAAGCATTGATCTGTTCCTGTGTCAAAGCGAACACTTGCATGATCATCGACTGCGAAGACATCAAAAAAAAATTAACCAGTCAAAAATCTTTGAGCAGAAGGAATGAATAGCTGATAGACACTGACGCGCTGATCGTCGCTTATCCCTGGTGGGGCCGTGGGTGTAGCGGGCGGTGGTGCCGGAGGCGGTGATGTTTGTGCCTGCGGGGGAGGTATCATTGGCTGTGCAGCAGACGGCGGGGGCCGATAGCCATATGGCGGCATCGATGGCGGCATTGGAGGCGGCATTGGAGGCGGCATACTGGCGTGTGTGGGCACGTGACTGTACATCGTTGGGGGAGGCTGTGCAAGTCCTGGTATGGGTGGTTGTGTTTGCTGCAAGGGCGGTGGAGGGTAGGCTTGAGGAGGCATTGGAGGATATTGAGGATGTTGTGGCTGTTGTAGATGTGATGGTGGTGGGGGAGGAACAGCTTGTTGAGGGGCAACACCGCCAGTTGTAGCTGCTAGCATACGTTGCAGGATTGCAGAATCCACAATTTTGTTCAGAACGAGAGCCTGGAAGAGCGCGTATGCAAGTTGAGGATGAGCGAGGAGCAGAGTCCGTGCTTGTTCAGGATGCGTAATTACAAAGGCCTGACAACGAGGGACGGTCAGATCGTGACGAAAACGCGTGAAAAGAACTGTCTGACTTTCATTTGAGCCAATACCTCCATAAGCTGACTAGGTTGCATAGTTGCCAGAGTTTGACTAATGTAATCGAGTGCCGACGCGCCTTGTGGTATTTGAATGCCAGGCGGCAAATTCGCAAGGATGGATTCGTGGCGGCTGTCGCCACCACCACCACCCCCTCGCCATCCATGACGTGGTTCTGAGGGGCCTGGGGTGCCTCCGTCGATAATCTCTCCTCTAACAGTAGTTTTTCCCTCAAGGAACGGATCCGAGTCCGCTAAATCGATCCTCAATGGTCGTCCGCCCACATCGGTGTTGTTGAGGTTTCGGACAGCAGAAAGAGCAGTTTCGTGGTCTTTTCAAGGTAAAGGGAGTCGGATTGATGTTGTGTGGCACAACCACCAAATTTTTTATACAAGATAAAGAGATAGACATTCATGAGAACGATGTGATGTGACCGACACCATTGCATTTGAAAGATGAATGATATTGAAGTACCCATGTTCGTTTGCGTTTGAAGGTTGTGATGTTTTGTTTTTTTCGGGCGAATACAAATTTGAAATGGATTTGGTTTTGAGGTTTTGAAGTTGAGGTTTGTGTGATTCGAGGAGAATGATACTTGACGTCAGACAAAGCGAAAGACAAAACACATAAAGATAAGTTGATGTACCCGCAAATTCACAAAACCCATATCCTCTGGGCTTGCCTGTGTCTCTGTCGAAAACTAATCTGAACAGAGTCGAAAGGGTTGAGTTTGAACGCGTCCAGGCGCCAAAGCAGACCATATGGAGCACAGTACCTAAAACCAACAACCTGTCCGACTGATTTGAAGACATCAATGAGCTGGTCTTCACCCATGTTGTAAGGGACGTTCCCGACTGGTAGCAGATGTGTGTCAGGAACAGACAGTGGCGATGAGGGATGGGCACACACCAAAGACGACCTTGCTCATGATATCAGGAAAATTCTAGAAGGTTGTAATGGGCTGTTCTTGAGTTTGCTCGAAAACAAAAGCCAACCGATTGGTGACGAATAAATGTGACATTGTGACAATCGTGACTATGGGTTTTTCCGAGTCATGTCCATTCTTTGACTCGTAAGTACTCGCCCATACCTGCATGCCATTCATACAATGATTAGGAGACGATGGGAGACCTCTACAAGAGCATGCCATTCATACAATGATTAGGGAGACCTCTACAAGAGCACATCTCGATGACGGAAGTAGAATTCCTTTGTTTACGGCTGTCATCAAAGCGGCAAGATCGAGGCTATGTTCTACTTACCCAGCCCTATGACCTATCCCGAGTCGAGTTTCCGAGCGCCACATACTTAATATTACGTGAGTCACCGATATATTTCCCATCAAAACAACGCCTCCTGAGTATATAAATGACTCTGAGAAGCTCTCGGCAGGAACTACATAGGTGCTTTTAAAGTCTCTTCCTCAGTACTACTGCATCTCCCAAGCTATGAACACCCATCCAAGTTGGTCGAAGCCCCGTTCTCGCTCTGTTCCTCCTCCCCCTTGGTCTACGAGTCGTCCGCGTTCGCGCAACCTGGCCCGTATCATCATTGCACCAGACAAGGCTAAAATGCAATCTAAACAAGGGGAAGCAAACGAGAAGAGACTGGCCTTAGCAAAGTTGGCCTTAATGAAGAAGATCGAAAATGATCCTCCCCGCCCGCAATTTCTCATGCCTCGGTACGATTTGCCACACTTCTTTCTTGTTTCCTGGCTGCTAACCAGTTTGATAGGGTCGAAATCATCGACGATGTGAACCAAGATAGACTAGTCGTCAAACTAGAGATACCTGACGTCGACCCCAGCAAAGTAAAAATCAAATTGCACGGCAGCGTGCTCAGTGTCTTTGGAGAGCGCACTCCAGACCTATCTGCCGTGGCAGAGGAGTATCGGGACGGCCTCCGATTTCACAGTCAAACTGACATGACCGGTCATCATCGCCCCAAAGTCATCTTGCTCGGTGGTGGTCGTGTGGCATCCCTCCTTTCCACCCAAGTTGATGTTTCATCTAATCCGAAGCAACCGGGACCTAATACCCCAGCTTCATCACCTGCTAGTCGTGTTCGCGCTGAGAGGGTATATTACAATGAGATGCGCTATGGTGCATTCTGTCGCAATCTCCGCGTTCCGGTTGGCACAAAGGTAAGTGCATTTTAGTTTGACCATCACAATGACTCCACTAACGTTATTGATTTAGGTCTCAGATATCGAAGGTCATTTTCTTAATGGCATGCTGGTGCTCTCCTGGCCCAGGGCCCGAGTCCCGACAGTATCCGAATCTCCGGGCAAAGAAGATGGTGCAAGCGATGTCAAGATCTCTATTCCTTCTTCGACCCCCGTTGCTGTGAGGGTCGAGTCAATGGACATGGAAATCGACTCAGAGATGTAGCTGCTCTTCATCATTTTTCACAACTGCGTTCTATTCGCATCTTTTACGATCCATGGGACAATCTAGATATTCTCCCGGAATTGTTTTAGCTGACAATTTCTGACAACTTTTTGGTACCTGTCTTCCATATTGGACATTACACCCCACTAATCCCATTTCAATGTATAGTAGTACTTATATCTATTGTTTAGGTTGTACTCTACCGACTTCTATTTGTACTATAAGTCTTACCTATTGACGTACATGTTTGGGTTAATAGAGCATTATAAACGAATATAACAGAACAAGTGTCTCATCATTCAGACCAGGGACGGGCTAACATTGCTATCGTATTCCAACAAGAGTTTCAAAATCGAAAACTCGATCAATGCTAGGATCGGCACATCCCAAATTTCATCACTTCATCACTACTGCGCCACAACCATCGAGCAGCACCGACACTACAGGTAGACGTTGAGTTTGGATGTCCTAAGTCCCGCATGCGTAAGATACATGGAAGGATAAGGGGCTCGTGAGACCCATAACCCTTAGCTGGATGACTCCTTAACAGAAATGGTAAAGGCTGGTCTCGAGTCGGATAATAGTACCTATACGACGTTGGCATCTGCTTCAAGAGGTTGATCATCTGTTGGACCCTGAGACTGAAAAATAGGGCGCCAAGCTACTATGAGGGGATGTACACCAACGTAACCTATCATCGGGCCTCACTTCACGAGTTGAAACATTTGATGCAGATGGAGGGAGGATCATCGTAGTCACTTCGAGTAGACAGCAAGTACATCCCCTCTATGTTCGAGGATTGGTAAATGCTTATCCATCGATGAGACTATTACATCCAAGGGCAAAGGCAGTTCACGATGGATCTACTCACTCAATGCTCCTACTAATTTGATCGGATGCACGACTCGGCAGGATGCTGTGCAGGCGACTGCGGGAACTGTCCATCCTTGGAGCAGGCCAAGGAAGAAGGTGAATTCTAAGCGAAAGCTCCAGCTGCGGTGAGCTTGGCATTACAGGAAGGCACAGCTGTGGTGGTGAGGTAGGAAGGTTCACAGATGTAGAATGTCCTGAACGCAGTACTATGTCCTTTCTAAATGAACAAGGTTCGAACACCTAAACTCGATAAATGAGGATTGTGCAATTCTATTTCACATTCTCGGCACCGCCGCCTGCAAACAACAAGACTGGACACATGTTGACACGAGGCAAACATGATGCATGGGATAATGAGAGAGTATGACTCGACTCTTGAGAATCTTGATCGACGACCCTTCTTTCGGCCGTGTTTTCCGTAAGGCTGGCATTCTTTTCCCTTATCATGGATCATACAAGCCACAAGGAGTCATAGGACTCACAGGAGTAAAGTTCCTCCTGTGTCATCTTTCCATTGATCTCCAAAACAATTTACGCGACACACTTGATGATCTAAACATTAATCTCCAACGTCCCCCGAATATGGACACAAAATGTATGAGTCAACAGCGCAGCAGATGGAATACAGGTAACATGTCGGCAGGCTTTCTTTGCAGTCAGACAAGTAGTGCGAAGTTCCCAGTACAAAAGTAATACAGGGAAGACACTTACAAGTGTGGTTGTCCAAAGTGACAGTACTTATTAGTCTCAACATGTTGAATTTCTCGGACGAGCTGGTAGGAGACGGCGCCTGTAGTATCCTTTCGAATATAGATTAGATCTCGCTGAGACTCCGTCAACTTCAAATGTCTGCGGGTTATGTATCGTGTGAAGAGCCGCGCTGAATATTACAGAGGCCGGGTGAAACACGCTGGTGTAGACCTCAAGCAAGAACTGATTGATCGCCGTGTAGTACTGGCATGGAGAGTTTCAGTAGCGAAAATCCGACAAGTAGGCGAGGGATGTCCTACCAACTTTTGATGCACAGAGTCCAAGCGTCAACTCTTCACCTTGGCGATAATGAGCGGTTAGCCAGGTCTTCATGTAAGCAAGGACAATCGGAGCATTATGACTGCGTAATGCAGATATGGTAGGTTCAAGATTAGGAACGCTGGTGGTTAGGAAATAGAACCTGTATTTTGAGTAGACACTGCCATGAGATCATATACACCATTGACATACCCCTTGGGAAATATCAGTCATTACTCACCACTGTTGAACCCCAAGATATAGGTAGGTTCTCTCGCTTCGCTTGCTTGACTCCACCACATGTACAGCCTTCGGGATTCTTCACTTCCGGATTCCTAGCTTGTCTCAAGATTATCCAAAAGCGAAAGAGAAACAAGAAACGATAGAAGGATTCCTATCGTTGACATGAGATGAATAATGGGTCATACCTGATATGATGATTGAAGGTAAGTACAATCTGAACTACTTGCGGGATGACACTCACTGTTCAAAACATGTATCCACGGCCAGTGGGGCCTGCCGAAAAGTGGAACTCAAATTGGATACTTTGGAATAGGTAACCTGAAGAAAATCCCTCATATCAGAAAAGGGTTATATGTAGATGGTCCCAATGGAACAATCAGTTCGTCTTGGGAGTATGGAGTGGTATGCATCAGGGAATTCAGTGAAACCAATACAGTATTTTCATGGTCCGATATCAGAGCTAACCTTGAAATGGTACTTGCGAACCATAATAGAATAAGGAGGAGCCCCACACCTGAGTTGGGAGTCAGAAAGAAAAGAAACAGAAAGTGAAGCACTGAAAATTGAGCAGAAGTGAAGTTAAAGTGACTGGTAAAGCGAGTT
>JAGGAX010008464.1:0-20619 GCA_017657335.1 Termitomyces titanicus | reverse complement strand
GTCGCACCTGGCCTAGGGGATCCCCAGATTTGTTCTCTTTGGATCTCCCTCTGCCAAGTGTGTAGTTATGCATGTACCTACTTATACAGTACTCAATATAGACTTTGGATCTCCCTCTGCCAGTTGTGTGATTGCGCCACAGCCTTCAGAGGTTGCCCTTACAGGATTGCTAACTTGGCAGTGATTTTAGAATATTACAGAAACTTTCAAAAGATAGCACGCTGGTTAATTCAGAATAAGAAGTTGGTAAGAAGTGAAGAAAGGAGAATTTTTCAGGGAGGCATTCTAATGTCATTGTGGAGTCAGATTTGGCACTGATTAAAAATAAAGTATCCTGACCAGGCACCCAACAACCCATACAATGTAGATATCATTTACAAAGATGGAAAGTTTGTATTACATGGCACGTCAACCATGGCATCAACACTGACTAACTACAATGATGGAGTTCTACCAAATCCTAATAATTTACAGACCTGAGCACCACTAATGCTATATGACCTCTATCACCCAAAAACACATCAGCCAATTTATGCCAACCAGTATCAAATGCCCCCACCCTAATCAATCAACCCTCTCACAATTACGTTAAGCAAGAAGAAATGGAAGCTATAATCAATAACACAGTTGTCACAGCAATTTCCCAATTACAAACCGCCCCTGTACAATCAGCGCAACAGCAACCAGCTGTCCAAACAACAAACAACAATAACCAACCACCAATGCCCCCAGGGTGTCACTTCTGTGACGGTATAGATCATATGATGGTTTGGGAAAATTGCGAGACCCTTAAAAACTACATTCAGCAAGGTAGGTGCTGAAAAGACGTTAACAATCAGGTAGTGTTGCCATCAGGAGGATGGATCCCGCAATACCCTAATATTAAACCATTGTTTAAGAACTGACTAGATAAGTGGCATCAATGAAACTCTGGCAATATCGTGACTGGCAACCTTAATGCCACCACTAATCCTGATGCTGCTCAAGCTGCTGCCATACCACTTGCTCAACAAAATGTCCAACAACAACTAGTTTACAAATTCCTACACCAGGACCAGTTGATCAATGATCTGTACCAACTCACTGATGATCAGCGACTAGCCTACCTCCAAAATAAAATCTACAAAATAGTTAGAAAAAGGCAAGTCGCTGATGATGTAGCAGTACCTGAACTGCCAAATCCAATTGACAATTATCAACCAATTCCAGCAGGAGGAAGAGGACCATCTAGTAAGCCCAAAACAGAGAAAGAAAGTGAGAAAGTGGAAGGAAAGAAGGAAAAGAGAAAAGTACCAAAGAAGCCAACTGACAGCACAGCATCTAAAAACATCAAAAATCTGCAAGCCTTTCTCCATTCATTTTTGGGAATTTCCAATTATAAACCCTCTACTGATCAAAATTTTGTGCAATCTGACAAGCATGAAGGAGCTTACAAAAACAAAGCTCCGATTGCAAGCATTGAGCAAACCAACAAACTGCTGAACAGAGTGTTCAGCACATCAATTGAAATGACTCTAAGGGATCTATGCAACATGTCAGGTGAATTTAAAAATCAGTTGAGAGAAATGTGGAAAAGGTAGAGAAATAGTGGATGATGATGGGACTGAGAACACATTGTCTGGATTCAAAGCCAACTATTATCCTCCAAATACAGGTCAAACATCAAAATTGACCATGTCAAACATGGTCCATCAATACATTCAAAATGCCGACCTGAAATCGTTTTCACCTGATCCAATCTGGATGTCAGTTAAGCTGATCAAAATATACCTCCAAACACTTCTGCCAGGCAATGATCCTAAAATATTAGTGGTTGCAAGGAAGACAAAGGCTTTGAGATTGGTGATGGCTGTAATTAATGGAAAAGAGAACATCAAGTGCATAGCTGACAGTGGTAGTCAAATAATTTTGATGTCAAAAGAAATTGCTCATGACTTGGGCCTCATCTACAATCCAACTATCATTTTGCAGATGCAAAGCATGAATAGTAGTATCAATTCCTCTTTAAGACTGACAAAGAACGTTCCAGACATCATAGCCAATGTAACCCTTTTTTTACAAATACATATTATTCAACAACTCACCTATGATATCTTACTTGGCAAACCCTTCGACAGCCTTGTTTGCTCAGTTATGCACACCATTAGTGCTAATGATACAACCATTACTATCAATGATCTGAACTTCAGAGCAGTTCAAACCGTTCTGACATCTCCATGAGGATGCCATTGATGCAGGAAACAGCTAATGCCAGATACAAAGCTAATTGATGAAGAAATGAAAAATAATAATTCATATTTTTTCCCTCCATTGATAAAGTAATTGATTCCAATTATGGAGATATAGCTTTAATCTTAGAATATGAACAAAGAAAGAACATTGTAAAAATAATTTCTTGTGCACTAATTGCTGAAAACAGTTTTGAACAATTACATACAGAATTATACATGAATATTCCAGATAAAACCAAACAAAGAAAACAAATGAACAATCCAATACTATCATATCTGTACATTATCGCTTCTGAACTGTTTCATACCCTAGTTACTGATCAAGATTTGTTAGTTACTGATTACTTTTTACTGGATAGAGCTACTTTTGATACAAACAGCCCGAGTTGATGTTTTGAAACTTACTATACTCTACACACTGGCCTTACAGATAATCAAGCTAACATTATGACATATATAGATCAGGCTAAAACTCATAAAAATCCAGGACCAATTAACAAAATGTATATTTTTGAAAAACCAAAACAGAAAGGAGTCCAGGTAAAGAAGAAATACAAACCGGTCACCTTTAAAACAAAACCGATTGAGGCCAGTGTACCTGAAGACTTCAGAATAGAACGAAACATTATTGGTAACTTGCTTACGGACATTTCAACCCTGGATCCAAACCCTCTTCTTTTTTTCTTTGAATGATCAATTTACCAACAAACAATAAGACATATTCCAAAAGCAACATGACACTGGTTTCCTAACTGCAGATGAGTTAAACGTACTCACTGATTTAGTTTGCAAACAGAATCAGGCATTTTTTTGGGATGACATCAAATGAGGCAGTTTTTAAACTGATTTCTTTCCACCCATAATCATACCAACTATTCCTCACATACCATAGGTCAAACACAATTGATTTATATCACCTGGCTTAGAACAGGAAGTTTGCGAGATCATAAGAGACAAAATCTGAGCTGGCATGTACAAACCTTCAAATTTGGCCTACAGATTCCATTGGTTTTGTGTGTTGAAAAAGAATGAAAAGCTATATATAGTTCATAGCCTCAAATTTGCTTAATTGTATCACTATATGTCATTTAGGTGTATCGTCTTTTTCAGATCACATTGCTGAATCATTTGTAGGCCAAGTTTGTGGTGTTACCTTAGACCTCTTCATTGGGTACAATGAATGACTAATCAACTCTTCCTCTTAAGACCTCACAACATTCCAAACTTCATTCAGCACTCTCTGATTAGTCACATTTCCAATAAGATGGACTAGTTTGGTTCCTATTTTTTGTGACGATGTTGTACACATACTTTGTCTTGAAATACTGCACAATGTACTATCGTTCATTGATGATGTTGGCATGAAAGGACCAAAAGACTGGCATATTATTGACGACAAGCCAGCAATCCATCCTGACAATCTAAGAATTTGACTAACGCTATGAGAGTTTTTTGAGGTTCCAAATCAGGTTTTGCAGCATATGAAGTATTTGGAAGGAATCTTTTTGAGCCACAAATCGGTATTGTGTGCTGAGCAAATTAAAATTCTAGGTCATATTTGTATGCCAGCTGGTCAGGTATCCAATACCACTTGATTAGCTGCTTTAAAATGTTGGAGACTATGCTGATCACTATCAGAGGTACACACATTTTTGAGCACAGTTGGTGTCCTTCAAATTTTTGTTTGCAACTTCACACATTGCATACATAACCTTGTAAAGTTAACTCGAAAGAATGTCCCTTTCAAATCTAGCAAATTACAATTAACTGCTTAGCAAGACCTAATCAATGCCCTAAAAATGGCCAATCCACTAGTCCCAATCAATTACAAATCTGGTGATCTCATAATCCTATCAGTTGACACATTGTACATCACAGTCAGTTACTTCCTTTGTCAATGCTTGCTCCACAATTGTAAACAATGCAGGTACAACTGATTTGGGTCAATTACATTCAACAAATAAGAAGCCAAATACAGTCAGCTAAAACTCAAATTATATAGCTTATTCCAAGTGTTACAGGCTTTACAAATATATCTAATTGGAATCCAAAATCTGATTGTGGAAGTTGATGCTCAATATGTCAAGGGAATGCTACAGAACCCTGATATCATTTCATTGGCAAGTTTGAATCAGTGGATAGTAGCAATTTTGCTATTCCACTTTGAACTTGTCCATGTAAAGAGCAATTTTCACAGTTTCGATGAATTATCCCAATGTCCTTGACAGCCTGACAACCCCTAAACTAATGAGATTGACAATGAGCAATTTGCAGACTGGATTAACCAACTTAATGGATTTGTTTATACCATTCAAACCTCGATTCCGCTTCTCCAATCCAATCGTCTAGAAAACTGTCAATTACCTTTTATCCAATATTACAAATCTGACTCTTCAGACACATCACAGTTTAGCCTCTTTGATGATGTGGATGATAATCAGAAAGCTGAAGTAGAGCATTATAGTGATTAGGCTGATGAAGTCCAGGAACTTTGAGATGGCAGTACAATATTTGAATATTCCTCAGTTCCTTAGACTGAAAAGGCCGTATTTGAAGAAGAGCAATTAACAAAAATCTGAACGTGGCTTACCAATCTAAAACAACTTGAGGGATTCATTGACAAACAGTATTAAAAATTCATTTGTTACGTTACCAACTTCTTTCTATCTGGCAATTGGTTATGGCATCACAACAAAGCTGGAGCTCATAAGCTAGTCGCTGATCAAGCCAGCCAAATTTGGATTCTTCAAACCATGCATAGTGAGCTTGGACACTAAGGCATGTACGCCACCTGAGCAGCATTACTCAAATGATTTTGGTGGCTATATGTTTGGGCCAACATTGCATGGTATGTTCAGACGTGTCATATATGCCAGATTCAGCAGATGATTAAAGTACTAATCCCTCCAACTGTCACCATACCTGCTGATACAACCAATACCAATCTGAGTGCAATGAACCTAGAAAAACACAACACCACAGACTAGTGTAATTTCAGTACTGCAACTATGTGATGCAAGAGTGAGCTCGTTGAATTCTCCTCAAAACTAGCTTCAAGATGAGTATGTACTCAACTTTTTGCTGACTTCGAGAGGTCACCGATTTCGATATAAGTATGGGAAAGTTGTACTAAATCAGAATTGGAGGGATATCAAATTTGGAACATAGTAAAGGACTGAATGAATTCAGAATTCAGGACTAATCAGATTTAGTAGATGTATTTAGAATGGAGAACAATATGCAATCAGAATCGGAGCGTAAACAAAATCGGTAGAATGATACATAATCAGAAATTGATGATCAGTGGTGAAGTAGATGTGGCCAACTACCAAAAACGACCAAGTCTTGATATTTGACTGTTCAACTTTTGTTTTTGGTGGTTTCGCATTTGGAATTTATGAGAGCGGATTTGAAATTGAGCTTAGAGGTAATTTAAACTCTAAGGTGTAACAATTAATTGATTTTTATACTACATTTTGAGCCTTTATATACTACTCAAAAATCAGAGTTTTTATGAACTGTACAGTTGAAGTGAAGCTGTTTTGACAGCCCAAATGTTGATAAGTATATACACTAGCTAAGTATGGTATAATTTGTATCATTTTTATCAACTTTTTCACACTGTATAAGTTGGTGTAGGTCATATTTTTGAAGTCAAGAATTGTTAAAATTTGGTCATGTGGATCACATGTTCAGGTCACATGACTGTCACATCATATCTACTAATTAAAAACTGAAAAATTTGTAAAGTCTAAAATTATATCTATTTGGCCTTAGATCAATTTCAATCTCATCATCCTTCCTCTGATTTACATTTTGATCGATCTCAGTCAACCACTTTCTTTTACGTTTTTGATTGGTGTGGTGAGGTGACACATGTTATCATCAGCTTCTTTTGATGTTGTGACTTGTAACTTCTGGACCTGGACCCTCCTTGAACATATATAAAAGGGACCCCTCCAACACCTTGGAACTTCAACTTTTCCCTCAGTTTCAGCACTAAACACTACCTTAGTAACACTTCAACTTTAGCTACCGACCCAAAAACATAATGTCCCACAACTTGGTAGATCTTGCTCTCGCGTCCCCTGCTCTGACTGGCTCTATCTCTGCCAAACAGAAAGACACTGCTTGTCAGTTTGTAGAATCAGTGCTGGCTGCATGGAGCAATGTCTCTTTGGTTTTGAATGAGGAGGTTTCCAATCATAAGATGTTGGAGTTGTTGATGAGAATGATATTAAGCTGGAAGGAGGTTGGGGTGTCTTCAGTGAAGTGGACAAAGATGCTGGCGGTGAAGGAGAAGGCTACGTTGATTTAGGTGCAGAATCAGAAGGAGAATTAGGCAAAACCATTTGAGCTTTTCTTAATAAGTTTTTCTCTTTCTCTGATTTCAGGCTGACTTTTCAACTTGTTTTATTTTAGACCTTTTCCAAACACATTGGTGCAATGCATTTGGTATATAGTAGCCTCTGATTCAAAAAGGTCGATGCTGAACAACCTGTTGCGTTGACTTCAAAATTGCCTGCACCCACCTCTGCTGTTGCATCATCATCAGGGGTGACTACAAAGACGCCAAAAAAGAAGTCCATTGTCAAGTTAGAAAGGGAGGCAATGGCTGCCAGAAGAGATGCCAAAATTGCTCAAGCAGCTGCCTATGCTTAGCAAGTAGCCAACTTGCGAGCCACCAAATGGGCTTTAGCCGCAAAGAAGACCAACTCAAACCCTCCCAATATCGAAGCAAGTTCACCCGATATTGAAGCAAGTTCCCCCAATATTGAAGCAAGTGCCTCTAATATAGAGAAGGGGGCTTTAGTGGTAGCAAAGAGTAAGGCAAAGGTGGAGGAGCCAAAATCAGTGAAGAAGACAATGAAGGAAGAGGGTGCACTAACCAAGAGTTGTAAGCCATAACAATCAAAGAAGAAGGATGCATCAGAGGTAGACCTCAACAAGGTAAGACATTGAGTGGAAGGGCCTGCTGATTGGTGGCCCTCTCGTGATGTTTGTACTTTTCTTTTTTGGATTTGATTGTTCACTAATTTTCTTCAGTTATCTGACTTTGCGAATGAAGACATTTCTGAACATAATTTATCAACACTTTTTGTGATGCCTTCCTCCCTTTTGGCCGATCTGAGCTGGCCAAAGGGGACTATCATGTCAGGGGATAAAATGCCCACATTGAAGTTAGCTGCTTCTAAGGAGTGGGATACGTGCTTGGTCCGAAAAGGCCTAGTGAGTCAGTTTCTTTTTCCTTTTTGAGTTCAGATTTGACTTTGGATTTGTAGTGTGACACTTGCATTTTGTACAACGCTAATAAGTATTGTTTGTATCCCAGCCCATCTTGTCCTTGTTTCTGGTGTTTCAAGAATGCAAAGGGATGTTTGTAGATGAGTGAGGGGACTTAGAAACTCATGATATGTCCTTCATCGGTGCAAGGGTCAGTGAAAAAGGCTCTTTGAGTGCTACATGCCTGATAGCTAATAAAGAAGGCTGAGTATGTCAGAGATTGGTATATGCAACCGGGTATCAAGCAAGTGATGCCTCAAAATGTCAAGAAGGTTGTCTTTTTGGTGCCTGAGAAAGTCGACTTTGTTGCAAACGAGGTCGAAGAACTTGTAGAGTACAAGTTCACAGGTGAGAGAGTTGGGAAGTATTTGTGATTGCCCCTAACTGGTCAGAAGAGGAAGAGGACAATGAAGAAGACAACCACAGCAACTGAAACTACTTCTGCAAAGTCAAAAAAGTAGTACAAGTCAAAGGAGGTGGTTAAGTTGTCAGATGAAGAGCCTGAAAAGGAAGCACAGCGGGCTGAGTTGATCAAGCAGATGAAGAGAGAGCATGTGGAGGTTGCAATGTTGCCGACTCCACAAGTAGGTGGGAGTAAGATGTTGGGGGGCCATGGGGCGCCCTTCAAGTTGGCTAGAAAGCCAATTGTTATGTTGCCAGCAGTTGTGCTGACTGCTTAAAAATTGGTTTTGCTGCCAAAACCAGAAACCAAAGTTGTACCATCACCTGTGGTATCATCAAGTCATACTGGTCCGCTTGTCGGAGGTTCAGCCCTCTTCCTGATTTCAGTTCCTTTGCACCAAAGAAAGTGGTGCTTTAATTACTAACAAGGCTACTGAAGTCTCTGCTAGTGAGGAGTCAGATGATAAAGGGACCTACTGACTGTTTGGCAGTGATGCCGACAAGAGTGGATCTGACTGATGATTTCATGGAGCCTGGGCCAATCAGTGAAGTTGTTATTAATGAGGACTTGGTGACTTTAATAGAGGCGAGTATGCGGAAGGAAGAGGAGATGAATGTCAGTGATTGGAAGGATGAGGTTTGGAAAGAACAGGTCAACTTTGATGATGAGGTAGTCAGGTCAAAGTTGATAGAGGTTAACAAGGAGAGCGAAGTCGAAGTTAAGAAGGAAGTAGTCAGTCAGGCCGAATAAGGTCATGTCAAAGCTCTTATTTGTATTGAGGTTGAAGTTTGACCAGCCCTTACTGAGGTGATCAACATCAATCAGCTTCCTAAAGAAGCTATTCTCCCTTTGCCTGACAAAGGCAAAGGTTGACAGGTCAAGGTTTCTGAGTGGCAATTCTAGGTAGTGTCTGAAGTCTCTGAGGTTATTCGGTGAATGTTGCTTGATGAGGTATATCTCGAACTTTTCCATTTTTAATTTGTATATCCTAATTTTCTATCTTTTTAGATGCTAAACCAGAAACTTACTGATCTCCCTCTTTCTTATCACAGGAAGTCCGACTTCGATCTTCTTCCTTCTAGACTTCAATTCTTTTTGAAGTTTTAGCAAGCTAAAGAAGGGATCTTTTGGTACAAGCGCCAATGTACAGCTAATTTGCTGTTAGTCAAATATACTGTCAAATACGTCCATCAGAGTTTCAAAATGGCTCAGATGGAGTTAGAGCAAGCATTGGCAATATATAATGCTCTTATTTGGTATTCACATGAGTGTGATTTGGCCATGGACTGGCAGACCTCCAACCACATTCCTCCATTGTACTTCCCTGTCAATGAGGACATGCTGATCAAAGAAATGCCTAACCTGAAAAACTTTACCTACTTCGGATTATCTTGTACATACTACCCTACTATCATGGCCATTTCAGTATTTTTATTTTTATTTATATTTTTATCATTATTTTTATATCATTGATGTTTGAATCTTTTGTCTGTGTTAAATCTCTTTAAGTTTTTTGTGTGATACTAAGTTTTTTAGAATCAGTGGTTTTTAAAGATGATGGTAAGTTATAAAAAGGAAAGTCTGTTTGATTTTGATAGGTAGAATTGGTTTCAAAATGAAAATTATATGTAGCAATTTGGGAACACTGAGCAATTTTGGATATGTAAACAAAAAAATATGTAGATGAGGTGACCGCTCAGACATCATCACTGTGGAAACTTCAAAGGGTTGCGCAAGACAGTCGATAGACTGCTGCAACTTCGGTCAGTAATAATACACTATGTACTAAATAGATATGAAAAATAAAGCTTTGCTTTTGGTATTTCTTTGATTTCGTTGTTTTTAAGTTGGTGTTTTGATTTCAGTTTTTATTCTTTGGATAACTTTTCAAGGTCTCTAAGATTGAGTAAGTCTTCATTGTCAAGCAGGCTGGTTTTTTCAAGCTGTCATAATCGATTGGTGTTGATATTTAGTGCCAAGTTAGGTAGGTCTATATGTTTTTGTACAAAGTAGGGGAATAACTGAAAAGCAGCAACTAGTCAGTGAAGTACCAAACCATCTAATTTAAAGATAATATAGGCACCTCTCTAATTTCAGAAGATCACTACTAGAGGTCCCAAGTATCTGGGTCGCATTTTTTGATTATGAGTTGTTTCAATTTTCATATTTCTCATGAGGACTAAGGCATCCCTTCCAAAATTGAAGTTATGAATTGTGGTAGCGTTTTTGATTTTGAAACAAATAGCAGCTTGGTGTTAGACCAAAAATACTCTATCGTGAAGCTGTTCAAGATGTTTAGAGCAGCATTGTAAATCTATTGCTTGTTGAGCTATCAAGTCAGTAGTTGACAGAACTGAGTTGGGTTAGGGTTGTAAGTAGGTAGCTTCAATGATGTTGGCAGGTAAAAAAGGATGAGTGCCTGTAGCTGCATAGTAAGGAGAACATCTCATTGAGCGTTGGACTGTAACATGTTTGGCTCAAAAGACAGAGTAAGCTGAGTACCTCTATCGTGATTTGTCTCCATCAGTGGCTTTGAACAGTGCTTGTTGAACGTTGAAGTGTGGTTGTTCTACTAATCTGTTAGCCCGCTTATTGTATCCTGAGATGTGTATATGGTTAACATGATAAGTTTTGGATAGGTACTCAACTGCTTTGATAATTAGTGGACCATTATCAGTAACTATCTCTTTTAATGCACTCCATCAGCATATGATGTTCTCAAATATTCACTTGCTGACTGCTTCTGTATTTTCTTTTGTTAGCATTCAGAATTTGGGCCAGTGGATCAAGGAACATTGGCCTTGGATGATATACTTGAATCTGCAGCTAGACGGCATGAACATGATATCAATGTGTACTTTGCTGAAAAGGGGAGCAGGTGTGGTGACAGTTGGAGGGATGAGTACTTTGGTTGTTTGCTGAATCTGGCATATGTGGCATGTTTGAACATACCATGCAACATCGGCTCAAACATGTGGCCACCAAAATCGTTCAAGTAATGCTGCTTAAATAGTGTACATGCCTCAGTGTTCAAGCTCATTATGCATGGATTGAAGAATTAAAATTTGGCCTGCTTGGTCAGCAACTAGCTTATGAGCTCCAGCTTTGTCACGATGCCATAACCGATTACCAGATAAGAAGAAGTTGGTAGCATAACAAATGAATTTTTGGTACTATTTATCAGTGAATCTTTTAGATTGTTTTAGTTCAGTTAACCAGTTCAGATTTCACTCTTCTTTAAGTATGGCCTTTTCGGTCCAAAGAACTAATAAATATTCAAGTGTTGTATTGTCATCCTGAAGTGCCTGGACTTCATCAGCTTGATCATCATAGGTTAGGCTTTCTGATCGTCATCCGTATCATCAAAGAGGCTAAACTGTGATGTGCCTATAGAGTCGGGTTTGTAGTATTGGATAAGGGGTAATCAGCAGTTTCCTAAACGATTGGATTGGAGGAGCAGAATCAGAGTTTGAATGATATGAACAAATCCATTCAGTCAGTCGATCCAGTCTGCAAATTCCTCATTATCAGTTTCATTGGTTTCAGGGTTGTTAGGCTGTTGAGAACGTCAAAATAATCTATCATGGTCATGAAAGGCGCTCTTTACATGGACAAGTTCGAAATGGAATAGCGAAATTGCTACTATCCATCAATTCATATTTGCTGACAGAATAACATCAGAGTTTTGTAGCATTTCTTTGATGTATTGAGCATCAACTTCTATGATCAGATTGCAGATTCTGATTAGATATATCCATAAAGCCTGTAATGCTTGAATAAGCCATATAATTCAAGTTTTGGCTGACTGTATCTGGCTTCTCATTTGTTGAGCGTGATTGACTCAAAGCAGTTGTACCTGCATTGTTTATGATTGTTGAGCAGGCATTGACAAAGAAAGTAACTGACTGCAATGTATGATGTGTCGACTGATAGGATTATAGGATTGCCACATTCATAATTGATCAGGACTAGTGGATCAGCTGTTTTCAGGGTATTAATTAGGTCTTGCTAAGCGGTTAACTGTAATTTGCCAAATTTGAAGAGGACATCTTTTTGGGTTAACTTTACAAGGTTATGTGCACAGTGTGCAAAGTTGTGAACAAAAATACAAAGGACACCTACTGTGCCCAAGAATGCATGTACCTTTGATAGTGATCAGCATGGTCCTCATTGTTTTATAACGGTTAATCGAGTGGTATCAGGTACCTGATCAGCTGGCATACAAATATCACCTAGAATTTTAATTTGCTCAGCGCATAATACCAGTTTGTGATCCAAGAAAGTTCCTCCTGAATACTTAATATGCTGTAAAACCCAATTTAGAATGTCAAAAAACTCCCATAGTGCTAGTTAAATTCCTGAATTTTTAGGATGGGTTGTTGGCTTGTTATTGATAATATGCCAGTCCTTTGGTCCTTTTACTCTGACAACGTCAATGAATAATAGTACATTGCATGGTATTTTAGGGCAGAGTATGTGTATGATGTCATCATAGAAAATCAATACTGAATTAGTCCATCCCATTGATAACGTGACTAGTCAGAGAGCAACAAATGGAGTTTGGTCTTATGATGAGGGGTCAATTAATCGTTCATCATACTCAATAAAGAGGTCTAGAGTAGCACCACAGATTTAGCTCGCAAACAATTCTGCAATGTAATCTGAAAAAGGTAGCACATTCAAATGACATATGGTGACACAGTCAAGTAGTTCAAAGCTATGACCTATATGTACCTCTCCATTCTTTTTCAACACACAAAACCAACATGATTGGTAAGCCAAATTTCAAGGTCTATATATGCCAGCTCGGATTTTGTCTCTTATGATTTTGAAAACTTTCTGTTTCAAGCCTGACAGTATAGGACAATTATGTTTGATCTATAATATGTGAGGAATAGTTAGTATGATTATGAGTGAAAAGAAATCGGTTCGGAAGCTGCCTTGTTCAGTATCATCTTAAACAAATGCCTGACTCTGTTTGGAGACTAAATTGATGAGTATGTTTAACTCATCTGCAGTTAAAAAACCAGTGTCATGTTGCTTTTGAAATACGTCTCATTGTTTGATGATAAATCGACCATTTGAAGAAAAAGGAGGTGGGTTTGGATCCAGAGTTGGAATTTCCTTTAGTGGGTCATCAATAATGTTTTGTTCTATTTGGAAGTCTTCAAGTACATTAGCCCTGATCGGTTCTGCTTTAAAGGCGATTGGCTTGTATTTCTTCTTCATCTGGACTCCTTTCTGTTTTGGTTTCTTAGAAATATATGTTTTGTTAATCGGGCCTAGATTTTTATGAGTTTTAGCCTGATCTATAAGGTTAGCCCAATTGTCTGTAAGGTCAGCTCTTTGAGTATAGTAGATTTCAGAACACCGACTTGAGCTGTTTGTATTAAAAGTAGCTCTACCAAGCAAAAAATGATCAGTAACTAGCAAATCTCAATTGGTAACTAGAGTATGAAATAGTTCAAAAGTGGTAATGTACAAATATGATAGCATTAAATCAATTGTTTGTTTTATTTGTTGTGTTTGGTCTGAAATATCAGTGTCTAATTCGGTATGTATTTGTTCAAAACTGTGTTTGGCAATCGGTGCACAAGAAATTATTTTTGCAATATTCTTTTTTTGTTCATGTTCTATGATTAAAGCTACATTTCCATAATTGAAATTGATTACTTCATCAATGGAGGGAAAAAATATGAATTATTATTTTTGATTTCTTCATAAATTGGTTTCATGTCTAGCATAAACTGTTTCCTTCTTTAGTGGCGTCCTCGTGAAAATGTCGGAATGGTTCAAACTGCTCTTGAGTTTGGATTGTGAATGGTAATGGTTGTGTTGTCAGCACTAATGATGTGCATAACTGAGTGCACAAGGACATCAAAATGTTTGCCGAGTAGAATATTGTAAATGGGTTGTTGGATAATATGGATTTGTAGAAATAGGGTTATGTCACCTATGATGACTAAAACGTTTTTCGCCAGTTCTAATGAGGAATCAATACTACCATTTGCGCTTTGCATTTGTAAAACGGTAGTCAGATTGTAGATGAGGCCTAAGTTGTGGGCAATTTTCTTTGACATCAAGATTATTTGACTTTTGCTGTCAGCTATGCATTTGATGTTTTTCTTTCCATTGATTACAGCCGTCACCAATCTCAAAGCCTCTGTCTCCCTTTCCACCACTAATACTTCAGGATCATTGCCTAGCAGAAATGTTTGGAGATATGTTTTAACCAGGTCAACTGACATCCAGGTCAGATTGGGTGAAAACAATTTTAGGTCAGTGTTTTGAACATATTGATGAACCATGATTGGCATGGTTGATTTTGATGTTTGACCTGATTCAGAGGATAAAAACTAGCTTTAAAGTCAAGCAATGCATTTTCAGTTCCATTTTCACAATTTCCTCCACTTTCTCTATGTTCTCCACTAACACTCTTTTTGGTGTTATTGCTTCTCTCAACTGATTCCTAAATTCTCTCGACATGCTGCACAAATCCCCTAGAGTCATTTGAATTGATGTGTGGAACACTCTGTCCAACAATTTGTTGGTTTGTTCAATGCTAGCAATTAGGGCCTTGTTTTTGTAGGCTCCTTCATGCTTATTGAGTTGTACAAGGTTTTGATTGATAAAGGGTTTATAATTGGGGATCTCCAAGAACAGATGAAGAGGTGCTTGCAGATTTTTGTTTTCAGGTGCTGTGTTTTTGGTTGGCTTTTCACTAATAGTGCTTTTGCTTTGTCCTTCTTTTTTCCTTCCACTTTCTCACTTTCTTTTTTTTGTATCAGGCCTACTAGATGGTCCTGCTGCTGCCATCAGAATTGGTCAATAATCACCATTTGGATTCAGCGGTTTGAGTACTACTACACTATTAGCGACTTGCTTTTTTCTGACTATTTTGTAGATTTTGTTTTGAAAGTGGGCTAGTCGCTGATCATCAGTGAGATCGATTAGCTGGTCCTGGTGTAGGACTTTGTGAACCAGTTATTGTTAAACATTTTGTTGTACAGGTGGTATGGCAACAGCTTGAGCGACATCATAATTGGCATTGGCATTTAAGTTGCCAGTTGCAATATTACCAGGGTTTCATCAATGCCACTCATCTAGTCGATTCTTGAATAATGGTTCAATATTTAGGTATTGCGGAATCCATCCTCTCGACAGCAATACTACTCAATTGTTAATGTCTTTTTGGCACTTACCCTGTCGAATGTGATTTTTGAAGGTCTCGCAATTTCTTTGAACTATCGTATGATTAAAACTGCCACAGAAGTGACACTCTGAAGGAATCAGTGGTTGGTTATTATTGTTTATTGTTTGGGCAGCTGGTTGCTGTTGTGTTGGTTGGGCAGAGGTGGTTTATAATTGAGAAATTGCTGTAGCAATTGCATTGTTAATTATAGCTTCTATATCTTCTTTCTTAACATAGTTGTTGGAGGGGTTAATCAGTTGGAGTGGAGGCATTTGGTACTGATCAGTGTAAATTGGCTGATGTGTTTGCAGATGATAGGAATTATATAACATTGGTGGTGCTCAAGTCTATAAATTATTAAGATTTGGTAGAATTCCACCATTGTAGTTATTCAGCGTCAATGTCATGATCAATGTGCTATGTAGTACAAACTTTTCTGCCTCGTAAATAATTTTCACATTGTATGGGTCAATGGGTGCCTGGTCAGGATACTTGATTTCTAGTCGGTGCTAAGTCTGACTCCACAATGACATCAGAATACTTTACTGGAAAATTCTCCTTTCCTCATTTCTTATCAACTTCCTATTCTACATTAACCATTGTGCCATCTTCTGAAAGTTTCTGTAGTACTCTAAAACGCCGCCAAGTTAGCAATCCCTGATTTGAAAGTATCACTAGCCAAATTTTCCAATTCAGTCCTAGTATACCTAGCAGTTTCTTCAGCATCAGAGTAAAGTCGGATGACAGCTGTTTTCCACCTCTGATATGTATACAATCAGGGTGCTGGATTTGGTTGCTTAGCAGTCAGTTTAGGAATTTTGACTCCTGCAAATTACTCCAATGACATTCATCCTTCCACCAAATCATAAGATACATATCTTGCTGCATACTCTTTCTTCTGCGTATTGTTGATAATGCTGCAATCCTAAAGTAGATATTCTAGTTTGCAGAAATATTGTGATAATTCACAAGCTTTTGTTTCATCTCATTTTGGAGCAGAGTTGTGGCCACATGCGAGCATTTGATAAACGGTTAGTTCAGCTTCCATTACTTTTTGATTAGTTATAATCAGAATTGTAAGTGAATTCAGTGTTTGTAAATAAGAGTGAATTGATTGAAATTCCTCTTCAGAGGTTAGAGAAGTAAGTGGTGAGAGTGGTCAGAGGAATAGGGTTTTGATATTGTCAAGTGTTAGATTTTGAGCTGCTTGTTCTAGTTCAGCCTCGAGATTTGTTGACTGAGGCAAACCAATCAATGAAAGTGGTGCAAATGTGCTTGGTAGAATTGGTTCTGGTGACAAAGTATTTGCCTGATCAGCAAGTTGGCGTCAGCGCTGAAGCCTAGTTTCAAGCAGAATGATTGGAGAGTGATGCAAATTTGCTCGGTAGAATTGGTTCTGGTAACAAAGTATTGGCTTGATCAACGAGTCAATGTCAGTGCTAAAGTCTAGTTTTAGGTGGAATGATTCAAGATTTGTAATTGAAACCCTTGTGGTGGGCTCCAAAATGATACAATCAATACTGATCTGAGTGTGATGAACCTAGAAGAACACAACACTACAGACTAGTGTAATCTCGGTACTGCAACCCTCAAAACTAGCTTCAAGATGAGTATGCACTCGACTTTTTGCCGACTTCAGAAGGTCACTAATTTGGATATAAGCGTGGAAAAGTTGTACTAAATTGGAATTGGACGAATATCAAATTTGAAATGTAGTAAAGGACTGAATGAATTTGGGATTCAAGACTAATCAGATTTGGTAGATGTATTTAGAATGGAGAACAATATACAATCAGAATCAGAGCATAAACAAAATTGGTAGAACGATACATAATCAAAAATTGATGATCAGTGACGAAGTAGATGTGGCCAACTACTAAAAACAATCAAGTCTTGATATTTGACCGTTTAACTCTTGTTTTTGATGGTTTTGTGTTCAGAATTTATAATTTGAAATTAAACTTAGACGTAATTTGAACTCTGAGGTGTAACGATTGTTTGATTTTTATACTACATTTTGAACCTTTATATACTACTCAAAAATCAAAGTTTTTATGAACTGTACAGTTGAAGTTGAGCTTTTTTGACAGCCCAAATGTTGATAAGTATATGTATTAGCTAAGTATGATATAATTCATATTATTTTTATCAAATTTTTCACACTGTATGAGTCGATGTAGATCATGTTTTCGAAGTTAAAAATTTCCAAAATTTGGTCACATGGGTCATGTGTTCAAGTCATATGACTGTCACATCATCTAAAATTGTATCTATCTGGCAAACTTTTGATCTCATCACCGCTTCCTTCTTCAGCAAAGTACACATCAATACCATGTTCATGCTGTCTAGCCGCAGACTTAAGTATATCATCCAAGGCCAATGTTCCTTGATTCATTGGCCTAAATTCCAAATGCTAAGGAAAGAAAATACCGAAACAGTCGGCAAATGGATATTTAAAGACATCATATGGTGTTGAGGTGCATTAAGAGAGACAGTTATTAAAATGGTTGAGTACCTATTGAAGATTTACCATATTAATGATATATATATCTCAGAATACAACAAGCAGGCTAACAGTTTAGTAGAGTGATCACACTTTTTGATGTTCAACAAGCACTGTTCAAAGTCACCAATAGAGACAAGTCACAATGGAGCTACTCAGCTCACTCTGTCTTTTGAGCTGAAAGTGTTACAGTCCGATGCTGAATGGGTTGTTCTCTTTACTATGCAGCTACAGGCACTTACCCCTTTTTACCCACTGATATTGTTGAAGCTACTTACTTACAACCTTTGCTTGACTCAATTTTGTCAACCATCGACTATCAAGCTTAACAAGCAATTGATTTACAACAATGCTCTGAACATCTTGAACAGCTTTACAATAAAGTATTTTTGGCCTATGTCAAGTGGCTATTTGTTTTGAAATCAAAAATGCTGCCACAATTCACAACTTCAATTTTGGAAGGAGTGCCTTAGTCTCCATACAAAATATGGAAATTGAAACAACTAATAATTGAAAAATGTGACCTAGATACTTAAGACCTCTAATGATGATTTTCCAAAATTGGAGAGATGCCTATATTATCTGTGAGTTAGATGGTCCGCTTAGGAATTTCAACCTGTTGACCTTTGCCTTTGTCAGGCAAAGGGAGAATTGCTTCATTGGAAAGCTGATTGATGTTGATCACATCAGTAAAAACTGAGAAAACTTCAACCTTAATATAAACAAGAGCTTCAATATGACCTTTTTCAACCCATTCAACTTAACTGACTACCTCTTTCTCAACCTTGGCTTTGTCAACCTTGTCGACTTCCATCAACTTTGACCCAACTATTTCATCACCAATGTCAACTTGTTCCTCTTAAACCTCATCCCTCTGATTATTGATGTCCATTTCTTCTTCCTCCCATATACTTGCCTTCATTGAAGTCACCAAGTCTTCATCAACGACAATTTCACCAACTGGCCCAGGCTCTATGGAATCATTAGAGTCTGACTCACTCTGGTCAACATTGCTGCCAGACGGTTGGTAGGTTCCTTTATCATCTGACTTCTTATCAGCAGAGACTTCAGTGGCTTTGTCAATAATCAGAGCACCACTTTCTTTGGTGCCCTCACAAAGGAACGAAATCAAAGAGAGGGCTAAGCCCCCCATGAACAGATCAGTATGACTTGATGATACCATAGAAAGTGGTACTAATTTGGTTTTGATTTCAATGGCAACACTAATTTTTGAGCAGTCGGCATGACGGCTAGCAACATAACAATTAGCTTCTTAACTGATTTCAAAGGTGCTTCATGGCTCTCTGACGCTTTACTTTAACCTATTTGTGAAGTAGATGACATCACAACCTTCACATGCTCCCTCTTTATTTGCTTGATCAACTCAGCCTGCTTTGCTTCTTCTTTAGACTCTTTATCCAATGACTTGATCACCTCCTTCAACTTGTACTTTTTTTTTGATTTTGCAGGAGTAGATATGGTTGCTGTGGTCATCTTCTTTGTTGTCCTCTTCATTCGCTTGATCAACTCAGCCTGCTTTGCTTCCTCTTTAGACTCCTCATCCAATGACTTGATCACCACCTTCAACTTGTACTCCTTTTTGATTTTGCAGGAGTGGTTATGGTTGCTGTGGTCATCTTCTTTGTTGTCCTCTTCCTTTTCTGGCCAATTGAGAGCAACCGTGAATACTTTTTGACTCCCTTACATGTGAACTTGTACTCTACAAGTTCTTTGATTTTGTTTGCAACAAAGTTGACTTCTTAAAGCATTGAAAAGACAACCTCCTTGACATTTTGAAGCATCACTTGCTTGGTGCCTAGCTGCACGTACCAATCCCCAATATATCCAGCCTCCTTCATCAGCTGTCAGACGTGCAGCACTCAAAGAGCTTTCTTCATTGATCCTTGCACTAATGAAGGACATATCATGCTTTTCTGAGTACCCTCACTCATCCACAAACACCTCTTTACATTCTTGAGGCATTGGAAACAGAAACAAGATAGGCTGGGGTACTAACAATACTTGTCTGCATTATACAAAATGCAAGTGTTGCACTAAAATCAAAGTCAAATCCAAACTCAAAAAAGAAAGAGAACTTGACTCACTGGGCCTTTCTTTTTAGGCCAAGCATTCATCCCAATCTTTGGAGCAGCTAACTTCAATCTGGGCATTTTCTCCCCTGACATGATTGTCCCTTTCAGCCAGCCCAGATTGGCCAAAAGGAAGGAAGGCATCATCAAAAGAGACAATAAATTGTGTTCAGAAATGTCTTCATTTGCAAAATTGAATAACTAAAGAAAATTGATAAGCAATCAAATTCAAAAAAGAAAAAGTACAAACATCACGAAAGGGCCACCAATTGGCAGGCTCTTCAACTCGATGTCTTACCTTGTCAAGATCTACTTTCGATGTGACCTTCTTCTTTGATTGTCGCAGCTTACAACCTTTAGTTGGTGTTCCCTCCTCCACTGTCTTCTTTGCCAATTTTGGCTCCTCCACCTTTGCCTTGCCCTTCACCGCTTTCAAAGCCCTCTTTCCCATATTAGGGGGACTTGAGTTGGTCTTCTTCATAGTTAAAGCTGGTTCAGCAACTTGCAAGTCAGCTACTTGCTAAGCATAAGCGGCTGCTTGAGCTATTTTGGTGTCTCTCCTTGCGGCCATTGACTTTCTTTCTAACTCCACAATGGACTTCCTTTTTGGCATCTTTGTAATTGCCTCTGATGACAATGCAACAATGCGGGCAAATGCAATCAACTTCAAAGTCAATGTCACGCTTTTTTTGGTGGCATCAACCTTTTTGAATTGAAGGCTACTATATACCAAATAGAAAGAGTCTAGAATAAAACAAATCAAAAAGTCTGTTAGAATTCTCTGTTATGATCATCATCTCATTCCAAGTTCATCATTTTACTTCTCTTTCTATTCAGTTATATCACATGCATTCCTCACATCATACATATGATTCTTTTCTATTCAGTTTATTCACATGGTACATCCACACTCTGGT
>JAGGAX010008463.1:4192-20654 GCA_017657335.1 Termitomyces titanicus | reverse complement strand
CCTGGTGCTAATTGGTTTGCCTGTCTGTCTGTAGAATCCATCAATATATCTTCTTCTGTTGACCATTCCACAACGGAAACCGTGAGTACCCTCTCCAACATACAAGATATGCAGGTTCTGAGTCAATACATTGGACCATGCTGAGAGAAATGAAAAATACAGTCATAAGTCCGTACAAGTACACACTGGAATCCATTTTCTTGCTTTTTCTTAATAAACATCCCAGCATATAAAATTGCACAAAGTGACCTCATGGTACCATGTATAGCATAGATGTTAAAAATCGGGGAACGAGAACTTTTTAGATATCGTTCAAATATCGTCGGTTCAAACAGACAATTTGCATTTGAAGGCAAGGCTGAAGACCCAATTGTAAACGTCTCGAGTTAAGTAAGGCAAATGCATCTTAGACTCTAGTACTCATTGATCTGACGAGCACTGTTTGAACATTTAATCACTGGTGGTCTAAACCACAATACCATGAGTATATACTGAGAAATCAAGGAAAGTTTAGTTCTTGGTCGCTTGATTATAACGTAGTCAAGCATTTTCATTTGCGCTGAAACATGGTTGGTGATAGCAGAGTCCTGTTCCAAGACTATCGAAATTATAAGCGTTCGAACAGAATGCCAGAATGCATTTGACCATCAGTCAATCTTGAGAGGATTTGGGAAGTAAATTGTGGCGCATCATGATTAGCTCACACTGAGCACGTTGGGTTCGGTAAATCCTGGACCAAGAAAATTCAACTTTGACCACGTCCTAATCGCATTGTGTCATGTCAACGACCTTGGAAGGCTGTAATAAATACCGTCAAGCGATAAGCCGTTTTATGCTCAGTCACTCTCATAAACCTACTCTAAACCGCATTTCTCGATCACTCATCTCCATTGCAATGCAACACTCGAAGAATATCAAAGGGAGACGAAGTACAGGTAAAGCTATGTGCAATCAATCAGTAAACTACTACACCTAAGCAGCGGCAGTCTGAGGGCAATCACGGGAGAGATGCCTACCCTCCAATCAGCATCGCCATAATCATGATACAGCAAATCAATCACTCACCCGTCCTGTCCACAGGTGTAGCAGGCGCGCCTCTGAGGTTGAGTACACTCCCTGCTGATGTGGCCCTGAACGATGGTTAATACCAATCGACAACTCAGTCAAGGCACTCACAACACCACCGCAGTTATAGCACTTAGAATTGCCCCCCTGAACGCAATCCCTAGACAAGTGACCGATGCCTCCACAGGTATAGCTGAACATGTGTCTGTTAGCCCTATGGGATGTGCATTGTAGAATATAAGGACGTACCAGGTCTTTTGAGAGTTTCCACCAAATCCTCCGCCGTAGCTCACGTTGCCGGGCTCGGAACAGTTACGCGCAATGTGACCGACCTTGCCGCAGCGGTAGCATTCAGCATTGGAGGAAGGAAGGGTGCTATCGGTATTGGGACAATCGCGTGACTGTTAAAATGATCAATCAGTCTGGTGTTGAGAATAAGGGAAATCGACGTACGATGTGGCCCTCCTCGCCGCAGCGGTAGCAGGATTTTGGTTTAGCCTCCTTCGTACAATCCCGAGAAACATGGCCATCTTCTCCGCCTAAAATAAAACCCATCAGTAGTGGACCGTGCCAGGGGAAAAGCAGTTCTTACAATTGTAGCTGTGAAAAGTGCTTCGTTAGTGCCTTACAGCTTACACGTCAGATATAAAGAACGTCTATTACCAAGTGGGAGTGCCGGCTTTGGGGCAGTTGGCAGCTTGGTGGCCAACTGTAGGCGTTGTCACAGTTTTGCAATGAATTCGAGAGGATGGTGCGTGTGGAGGTTTACAACGCAGTATATTGAACATCGAATATGATATATTGAAGAAACAGCACCATCGACATCGTCCACGCACGTTACAGGAGGGATTCAGGGCGTATATTGAGGGAGAAAAAACAAAGCGGCCCGTCAGCACCGCACCACACACACACGACAAAGAAGGGGAATTAAGAAGTATAGTAACTAGTTTTTGTAAGAAAAATGGTCGTAACCATCCTCCCTACGCCAACAAGCACTGAAGGTAAGAAATTCAAGACACCACGCACAGCCTCCACAGTTAAAACATCCACGAGCACCGGGTCCAGCCATTCTTTTCGACGAAGAGGAGGTAGAAAAAAGTTGAAGTCTACGCGTTGGTGAGGAAGCAATCAGAGTATGGACGCGGAGACGACAAGGAGCTGTGAGGATCCGCAGAACGTACATTTATACGTGTAGTAGAGAGACAAGCTCCAATGTGGATTTGAGAAAAAAATATTGGGGGCCTGGTTATGTAAGTTCGATCACTGAGATTGTAAGGCACGTGCTCATTTCCTCGACGGATCCGCCTTTCAGATTCGACAAAATTTGTGCTTGTAGCGAAGCAATAACTCGTCTGACTCGATGCACGTCCACGGGAGACGTCACGCGTCATGTACCATACTCCGTGTGAAAAGAATATACGGTCACCGTAGCAAATACACTCTATATCCCCTTCTGTTCACCTTCATTCTTCGTACCGTTCTCTTTCTTCTCCTTCTCAGCCTTCTTCTTTTCCTTCTCTTTCGCCTCCTCAATCTCCGCACGCCCAATCGTCGATTTGTTATCCACGAGACCGTGGAGCGCAATGACCGCACGGAGCAACGAACTCAAATACACCACAAGCATTTGGTCATTTGTGCTCGCGGCGAAGCTTTGCGTCACCGCGGGGTCCGCGAGATCTGGCAGCAGATTCAATGCGTCTTGAAGATGATACACAATCTGGTGGTTGACGGGCATCGTCCCCGCCGCGACGTCCACGAGGTACTTCTGCACATCACCTAGCCGTGACTGTAGACCTCGTAGTGAGGCCAGCTGCTCCGCTACACGCGTCGCAAGAGTCGTTGTTGTGGAGTCCTTGATATCCCGTAGCAAGTGCTCGACGCCGATCTCCTCGGCTTCTTCGGCCTCAATAGCGGAAGGTACATGAAGGAATGTTTTTCGTGTTTCTGTGCCGTCCTAAATAGAGACAATTGAATGAGTACTTGGACTCGCTCATAGTGCGGAAGCGGTAACACACATCTTTAATTTCTTCAACAGCAAAGTAAGCATCGGTGGGGATGCCAACTGTATTTGGCCGCACATCCACGATGACCATCACAGGCCGCGGAACGAACCGCTTGAACAGCTCATTAATCTCCTGGTCTGACGCTCTTAGCTTCGGCCCTGTATGATACCACCCAATCATCCGTTCCCGTGCTGCACAGATTCGGTGGAGATCATCAGTACTCTCAAACCGAGTACACAGAAGAGATGCGGCGCACCATTAACCTTCTTGAACATCCCATACATCCCCTCAATGTAGTTATGGTCAAGGAACCACGTCTTGCTATCTTTCTCATCCTCTTCGAACGGAATGCCAAATGAGTTGGCGACATTTATGGTTTTGCCATTGTCCTGTCCTAGCAGCACGCCAATTACGCGCTTATGGGAGCCGCGGGAGACAGATCGTGCATGGTGGTCGGTTACTGAGAGTAGGACTAGTGGATGAACAACTGTAGAATTGGACAGATGAGATTAGCTCAAGTGGGATTGCATCCTGAATGAGAAAACGTACTGACGGTCGTTGCTGCTAGCGCCGTTAGCTGTGAGACTTTCAGTGCACAGTAAACGCTATTTACAGAAAGAACGAACCTGTTCTGTTGTTGTGGCGACCATTTGTAGACGAAATGAGGAGACGAGGGGAAGCAGAAACGCGAGGAACGCGTATGCTGTTTATGGTTGTTGTCTAAGATCTTTCTTGTTTCCAATTTGGGACGAAGCGCCTCGGCTTCAAAGGTCATGTTCAAAATTCATGAATCGCCGCGCGTCATGTATATTTCTTCTTCTGTGAGAGTAATAGAAACGATGGATGACTGTCGACTGAACAGGTGGATCCTTGGACAAAATATAGAGATCAAGTATGCTATCAACGTTCCACCGGCGAGTCGCAAACGTTGCCTTAGATTACCTCTACTCTAAGTTACTTACCTACGAGAAAAGATTGCCTAGAGTTTTCGTAACTCTGAGTAGTCTTCCTATTTCATCGTATGGTTTCCCAAATCTATAGAGGCCAATTAACGGCGTGGCGATATCTACCCCAATACTTAAGTAAAGATTTTGTGACATATTCCATCTGTACATGATGCTTCCATTGAGTCTGAGTCCGAGTAAGTATTATGCAAGTAGGGCCAATTTCTCTCTTTGGTCTCAAAAATACTTGTTAGAATCCCTTGAATTCCTTCTCTTACATGGAGTTCAATTCCTCGATTTGTCATACTCAACTTGGGCGGTGACGATATCCATCCAATATACATAGGTCCATCATCTCCAACTTCCCCTCGGAGTTCTCTGAGATTCAATTCGCCCTTGAAACGACTTTGGCTACCCTACTTCGAGTCCGGGAAGTTTAGCACGAAGTTCTCAAGGATGTAAAGTCGGGCTTACTTGCAACGTAATTTATACTTAAAGTACTTGATCCTTTACTGTACCTCGGAGATGTGAAAGATCGACCGGGTTTCAAGATCATAGTGAATAAACTTTGTTCAATATCCATGAGCATGCTCTTTATCCCGCCGCCGCATGTATTCAAATACAAGTCGTACTCGTTCTTTGAAATCCTTGGAGACGTGGGAATCATCTCCAGATACATGAGTCATTCCAAGTCCTCGTTCGACCACCCGATAGTTCATCACGGACGCCGTCTAGTAAAGGAAAAGGAGCATCGTCAAATGTCTCCCGTTCCCAGACCAAGAGTCCCAAAATTGAAACTAGAAGTGGTAGACATCCGGGTTTTTTCATGATAATTTGTTGTCTGTGAGGATGTTCTCTGTGATGACAAGGTCGTCGGTCAGAGGGTCATTTATAAGTGTGAGGTGTTTCCCTCGTCTGAAGTAAAGGGATCGAGCGTATTTGTTCGACAGAAGGTTTCCGGCTGTCGCGTCCATAAATTAACATGTCTAACAAAGAGAATAACCAATTATGCGGACATCTCAAGAGTTGGAGGATAGACCTTGTGAATGTGAAGATATTATTCGAGAATATGGAAAGCTACTGACTTGATGATCAGGCCCTTACCTAGGCCGAGCGACTGTACCTGATCCTGAGGTTTGCGCGGATTGACTTCCGCAGTCTGAGTTGTCAATGTACCGTACCAAGATAGAAGATGGTAGTATTTAGGAAAGTCTAATTGCATCTCCTTGAACCAATGTTCAAGAACAGAGGTCTTGTATTCCACTGCAATGAAAGCATGCATGGCTCGGCGTTTCAAGGAGGGTCAAAATCTGTGTCTCGTAGGGAGCGCGAAGGGTCAATGAGAGGGGCGACAGTGGCAAAAATAAGATAGAATACCAAGCAACAAATGATTATCAACATAAGATATCCCGCGGCAGTCTTGTTGTTGATGTTCCACGAGAAGGTACACAGGCCAGCAAAGAAGAAGAACACTGAGAAATGAAGGAGCGTAGGGATATACTCCACGACGTTGTCCAACTTCCACTTGAGACTCCGTAGAACATCAGTCCTTGAATTGTCGCACACCGTTGCGGCGGATTAGTTTTCTCGTTTCCTGCAGGCAGTACCTGATCTAGTGTTGGACCAGAGTGACGGATAGGGCAGTCGCGAGGCTGCAGGCAAGACTGAGAGACCATCACCTTGACTATCGCCGAAGCATGGACTATAAGGCCGTAGTAACCACAGTGGAGAATATGGTATGGCCGATGTATTCAGAGATGCTTCTAGCTTCTAGAATCTGGACAGCCAAAATGTGTCTGAGTAAGTGCTCTGTCTCGTCGCTGGAATCTGGCCCGAGGAGCTTATAGCTGTCAATGAGGAAAGCCGTAACAGCGGCAGAGAAAAGACCGGCCTGCATGTAACCATAAGAGATGATTCATAGGAGTAACAAACTGATATCAAGGACTCACAAAGATTGTCTGTATCGGTCTGTTCAAGTCTCTGTCATGTTTTTATCGTGCTGTTCCATCCCTTTGACGTAGAGCTCGTTCGTCGTGGATCAGGTCTTTATGTGTTCGTTCTGCATCATTCCGTGTAGAAGCAACGCCTATGAGGTTGCTGTAAGATCAACAGTCGCGAAGAAAATCGACGAACTCATTCGAAAGTGAGCGAGAGTTATGAGGCCGAGGAAGTTTGTCTTTCGACTAAGCATCAAAGCGTGTGGATTGGAAACCAAGCGCCCAAGTTCATGGTCATGATGGACCATTTCCAAGCCGACTCACAGTCAACGATCCCGTAAGTATGTAGCAACCGCGACATGAAATCATGAAATCAAGTCCGAAAGAATTCCGATGAAACCCAGGATCTAATCTTATCTCTGAAGCCACATTAATGTACGGCTAGAACAGGCTCCCGGGTTCCGGCCTTGAGCTTGAACGACCCGCCGGATGACTACCACCAAATTGCCTAGGTCTACGAAGTCATTAACGGTCAGGAAGGCCTCTTCTCAAAGTAATACTGTCTATCATGATGCAGTGATTGAGCAAAAGCCTGTCCCTTCCTTAAAGAAAGGCGAAATCCTTGTTCGAATTGGAGCAGCGGCATTCAACCACAGGGATGTGAGTAAGGCGAACCTGGTGTTAGATGGACATCTTGAGAATACAATATCAACAAGGTTTGGATACGGAAGGGACAATACCCCGGTATCGCGTTCGGTAGTGTCTTTGGTGCAGATGGAGCAGGTATGTGTGTAACTTGACAGATGTGAATTGATATTAATACCTCTGTTAGGCACGGTGGTGGCCGCTTACGAGCCCAAGGATCCTCTTCTCAACCAACGTGTATTCCTTACGCCGAGTCGTGGATGGGAGAAACACCCGGAAGCACCAGAAGCCGAGTAATACATCTCAATTTTTAACCTTTCACACGCACTAAAGTAATTTCAAAATAGTTTCGGCATCCTGGGAGGCGTATCTTATCCAAACATTGGGACTTTCTCCGAGTATGTTGTCGTTGAGAGGGATCAAGTAATTCCCTCTCCGGGACACCTCACTGACGTCCAGATGGCGGCATGGCCCCTCGGTGCTGTGACAGCATGGCGGTAAATCACACTCTTATTAATCTCCTCGAGCTAATCCAGAACCTGCAGGGCTGCTGTCGTTAATGGACTTGTGAGTTCTGGTCAGAACGTGCTGATTACTGGCATAGGAGGCGGCGTTGCTCTTATTGCCCTGCAAATATGTATCGCAAAGGGCGCCTCAGTCTATGTCACTAGCGGCAGCCAGGTCAAGATACAGAAGGCGATAGCTCTGGGCGCCAAGGGAGGCGTCAATTACAAAGATAGTGGGTTCTTGCCTGATTCGTCCTCCTTCACTTCTCAGGACGTACTTATACAGAACAATGGCCTACCCAGCTCGGCGCTCTACTCGATAAAGGCAAAAAGTTGGATGTCGTGATTGATTCCGGAGGCGGCGAGATCATGATGCAAACGAACAAGATACTCAAATCTGGTGGCCGCGTGGTGTGCTACGGAATGTACGGATTACAATTTATCTCCTGAATGCTATGACTTCCTTTCTTTCTAATCTCGCTGTTTTTAGGACTGCTAGTCCGAAAATTAGCTTCACCATGCGCGAAGTTTTGAAGAACCACCGTCTTATCGGTACGTACACGCTTCACCCGCATGTCTTCTATTTCTGAGTTCCACATATATCCTCAGGCTCCACGATGGGATCGCACCAAGACCTTATCGACGCCACCAATTTCTTGGCCGAACATCGTATTATTCCTGTTATATCGCACGTTCTCGAAGGCCTGGAGGCCGCCGAGCAGGGCTTCGAGACGATGAAACACGGAGAGCAGTTCGGGAAGATTGTCGTAAAGATACGGTCGGAAACTGATACCGGTGCACCGATGATGACAAAACTATGAGCTCACCTCAGTTACACTTATAGTATAGAAGGGTACTGATGAAATTAACAACAAGCTATATTTATCATTATACGCACTCAAAACTACAGTAGACATGCTAAACCCAAAAGCTAAAAAAAAAAACAAGGTAACGATTAAATATGTGACAGTTATGTAAGTATGACGCAGAGAAATCGTGGAATGTCCATCTCTCGAAAAGATGGAACACTTTCGTAACGACGTATCGATATATACATTTACGGTTCATAAGAAGAAAAAAAAATCCAAAAAAAAACAAAACAATATGTAGTCCAGAAATGCAAGATCAGAAGTCTAGATGCGGGTAGTGACAGTGTTCGTAAAGCGAGACATTAGATATGACATATACACGAGGCAGTGAACGGGGGGTTGTTGTTTGATAGATGTTGTTGAGATTGATGAGTCCATGTCAATAAGAACGGCATGATGCGCACAACACATACATAGCACTTGCAGTGGGCCAAGAGTCCGAAATCGGGATTATGTGAATGAAGAAAAGAAGTGTGGCGGAGTCCGCAAGACGGAAAGTCAGGGGATAACATTGGACCTGTCTAGTACGAAAAGATCATTAACCACGGGTTAAGGACGATCTATCAAACGTCAAAACAGGATAAACAAAAGAACAAGGAGAGAGAGAGAAGATAACGATTAACTCCGGTCTGAACGCACATAAGATAGGGCAGGGCTTACCGGCATCAAGATGTGGCACCCAACGCAAAGCGACAGGGGGATGATAAGAGCCCAATTGTAGCCTGCAATCTGCCACTCGAAGGGTACGGCACTGGTCGTGAAGACGATCATCATGGCTATGCACGCGAAGCAGATGATGAACGAGAGCCTGAAGCGTTGCCAGATGCGGGGAACTAGGAAGTAGGGAGACAGGCGGTATGATGATGATGAGGCTTTCGTTGAATAAGCAGAAATGGAGTGGGAACAAACCTTCTATCCAGAACGTGGAGCGCTCGACTTCTTTCACGGTGGATCCCCATGTCCTACGAGCACGGATGGGATAAGTAAAGGTGAAACGCATCAGCGAGCTCCGGATGGGGTGCTTACATGTCGTAAGAGAACATATGCGCCAACACCGCCGTCGATAAGTGGATACTCAGCCCGCCGAAGAAGAAAACGCTAGAATGACATATGATCCAATCATCAGATCTTCGCACCACAAAAGGGTTTGGTTTGGGAACAAAAAAAGTACACACAAGAATGGAACCCATCGCAAGTTCTCCACCATGGCGCCTACTAGACTCCTGTGCCCGATACGGTACTCGAGGAGTGTGAAGCCAAGATTGCCAAGGCCTGGGAAGATGACGGTGCATGCGAGGAGGATCTCAAAGGAGTGGAGGTAGAACCGGTCGAGCTGGGGTGCAAGCCCGAGAAGGAGATAGTTGATGATAGAGCCGATTGTGGCTGCGGCAATTCCATCTGTACATACATTTGGTTTAGGAGACCTAGGTTGATTTAGAAAGGAAACTCACAGTAGGAAAACATATCTGTAGGATAGGAACGTTATGAACCGTATGTTGAGATAAAGGAGAGGAACGTACATGACATCATACCAATCTTGTAATGAACGGGAGCTTTGGACCAGACGAACCCACGAAGTTGAGAACTAATAGGTCCCTTCTTCCACCACTTGATAATCGGATTAAAAATGATCTCATTGCACCCTAAACGAACCTCAGCACGCAAAACAAACACACCATCCCAACGCACTCACCATACGCATACTTCTGCCACCTCGCGAGCTCATCCTGAATAGTAAGCGACACGCCCTCCTTAAACCCACCCTCAGAATACGTCGCCCACCTCAACGTATACTCCCTCAAAAGCAACCTAAGCGCCAAATCAAAATCCTCACTAACATTCGCCTCGCTCCACTGTTTCCTCTTCCCATCCGCGGGATCGACAAACGCCGCGTCCTGCACCGCCGACCAGCGTAAGAACGCATTGTGCCCGACGAAAGGAGCGACTTCGCCGTTCGCGCACCCGAGGGATATGCACCGGTTGATTCGACGCGTGAAGTGCGTTATGCCGTTCTCGAAGTAGTGGTGCGCGACTTGCATCACGTCGGATTCGTGTTGGATGATCGCGACGTCGGGGCTTTCGTGCATCTCGCGCGCGGCGTCGCGGAAGCAGTCCTGGGTGGGTGAGTAAGTAAGTAAGCACTTGCATGGGATGGATGGTAAGGAGAAGACGCGACGAGACGAGACGGACCTCCGGAACGATGGTATCCGAGTCGACGATGAGGATGATCTCGCCGACACGGATGGATTTACCATTTGCACACCAAGGTTTGAAGCGGTTCCCGGATTCTGCGAAGACCTCTTCTGCAGCCATACGCATCGCCTTGTCTTCAAGAGAATCGTTCACGTCTTCTTCTACACCATCAGCAATCATCTGCGCGAGGTACTTTTCCAACTTGAGAGAGATAGCTACACGAGCAAGTCAGTCAGTTCTTTCGTTCTTCTCATACCTTGTTGTTGACAAGACATACCAAGACCGTAATTCATACTACCACAAAAAACCACCGTTAACAAAAACCTGACTTGGAAAGAAAAGAAAAAGAAAAACCACGCACTTGGACGCCTTTTTGAACTTTCCAGCGCGCTTGAACCCATCAGGCGCACTCGAATGCCCCGGACGCGCGACCCATCCAATATTATGATTCGCATAAAACGCGAGGCGTTCCTGTCTGTCTTTTTCAGGGAGGAGCTGCAACCCGTCGTCGCAGATGAAAATGGCAGACGTCCCGCCCTGCCGCGCATATGTCTGCATGGCTTTTTTAATCGAAAAGACCGAGGGGGCGCTGTACGTGCGTCAGTGTCAATAGAATATAAAGGGAAACGACGCACATAACGAGATCAAGGGACTCTTTGTACACGGGCATCTGGATCGTGATGTGTGGGAGGTTATTGTCCACCTCTGGGTTCGGCTTGGGCTTGATGGCGGAGTAATACATCGAGTTTTCATGGTACTGCTTCACCGGGCCGAGACTGCGTGCGTGCGTTGAGATCCCCGTAGGTTTATTATTAATGGAATTACGGAGAAGGCAGATGGGGACGTACATGAGTGAAAGGTTGCCGATTAGTTGGAGACAGAAGAACTGTGAGATGTCCGAGGAGGTGTCAGTGATAGTGTTGGGTGAGGAGATGGTATGAATGACATGACGACGTACGATGGAAACGCAATAAATGACAGGAAGCGTCGCGATTAGTGCAAAGCGGCGGAGGTCTCCATCTAATGCCCACTCGTTGAGAAGCACGCTGATTCCACCCGTCATAAAGTCTATGCGATGCCGAATCAATATCTAAAACAACGAGAACGAGAACGAGAACGAGAACAAGGACGTACACACGGCAAGTCCAGCACCACAACCAGCATAGAACGGGCCGAACAGCATCAACTTTCTCTCCTTCCTCTTGCCGCCCTTCTCCGCCTCATCCGCATCGGGCTGGGACTCCCGCGTCTTGGGCTGCAGCCTCCAGGTCCACCACTTACTCGTGCCCGTCTTGTCTTGCTGGGGCCCTGGTGCCTGTGCTTGCTCCTCCGGCTTGGTCCCCTTCTCATTCGCATTAAGGGCAACATCCGATCCAGAGCCAGAGGATTCAGCAGTCGAGAGCACGACGGACGGAGCGGCAGAGTGACGGACGACTTTACGCGTGCGCCAGATGTGTTTGATGAGTTTCTCGTCAAAGTCCTTGCAGAGTGGGATCATGGACTCGAGGGCATAGCTCCAGAGAACAAGACAACCTTCGTCGCGCTGCGGGAGTAGTTGATTGATTAAATTAATTACATAGATGGAATTTTGAACGGAAAACGTACGATAAATGCGCCACATTGATCTTTCTCGGCTTGAGGGAGATACTCGATGCTGTCTAGAACCTGGATACGCGTCTCTTGGTCGATGTATATCGAGTTCTCTTCTGGATCACTGAATTTGAAAAAAAAAAAAAAGAGATTAGCTCAACGTTAGAAAAAAACGGGCGAAGGGGACTGACACTTTCGCCAAGGCAGCAACGACGGCGGAAGAGCGCACTTTGACTGCGACGACGGGGTTGAGACCGCGTACGGCAGCTTCGAAGGGTACGAGAGCTGGGTTCTCGTAGGGAAATACGCGGAAGAAGCCGTCGTCGGCGCGGAGACAGACACCGGTGGAGATGACATCCTCGGCGGGCATGAACCAGTTGTTTGCCTGTGTGGCTTCGTCTGTGGAGATGGATCAGCGATAAGTTGGAGGGAAGAGAGAGAACGGACAGATTTTGTGGAGCCATGCGTCGTAGAGGTCGTAGTCGCTGTTGTGGAGGAGGACGGGGAACATTGGAAGGGGGGAGTGGGCTCGAGTTTCCGGAGAACATTGGAAGAGTTTTTATAATCTGTTTGAGGATGGCCATCTGCCATTTCATGGCAGTTCATTGCATTTACGCACGATCAGTCACGGTGTGACGTGACATTGCCTCTGCATCATTCGGCCTACTTTTGCAGAAAATGATTGACACATCTGCCGTCCGCGGTGCGCAGAAGAAGCTGGTGTACCTTACGACTTGTTCTCGTCTTGTCACTCTCGACATTTATTGATCTACAAGCCTCATATAAGTAATAACTCACCAACTGTTACTTGCCTCAATCCCAATGTCGACGCCGCCCTCGACGCCCCCCCAAGACCCCTTTGCCACTCCGGCCTCCTCTCGCCCTCCGTCCATCCCCCCACGCACCGCCCACTCCTCTCTCTCTGCCCACGGCTCCCCTCCCCTCCCCCGCTCCATCCTCACCTCCAATGCATCCGCCCGCTTCTCCGCCGCCGCATCAGGCTACACCCCGCGCCCCGCCTCCTCCACCCTCAAAAAGCTCCCCCGCATGCGCTCACACATGCTCCCAGACGGCGCCGACGTCCCCAAGCCATGGACCTCCAACCCCTCCGTCCGCCACAAGCTCGCATATTACCTCACCTATCTCATGATCTTCCTCGCCGCCGCGGGTGGCGCGGTGCAGACCTATTTCTCGTTCAGGAACGTCGAGATCGATCACAAACCGCTGTGTATCGTCCTCGATGAGAACTTCGACAATCCCGAGACCGTGTTCGGTCCGAACGGGTCTTTCTTCCGAGAGGTTAATATGGATGGATTCGGGTACGTTTGGTGTCCAGTAACGTTAACCTTTTTTTTTCTTTCTTCTGATACGGTCTCGTAGGACCGGCGAATTCGAAATGACAACATCCTCCACTAACAACTCGTTCATCAAAGACGGGTTGCTCTATCTCGTCCCAACGCTCACATCAGACAACATCGGGTCCGACGCCGTGTTCAACGGCACCATTTACAATATCACAGATTGCACGTTTAACATCACACAGCCTAACAACGGTTTCATCTCCCGCAATGGCCAGAATGTGTTTGATGTAGACGGGTACACGCGCGCCTGCAGCGCCGTGGCGAATGCGACTGCGGGCACGGTGATTAACCCCGTCCAGAGCGCAAGAATCTCAACGAGGTTCAACGCGAGTATTAGGTACGGCAAAGTCGAAGTTCGAGCCAAGATGCCGAGTGGGTCCGTAAACTTTTTACTTTATTTCCCAAGGTTGATCTTCTTCTCCCCGGCTGTTTAGTGATTGGGTGAGTTCGAGAAAAAAAAAGACAGACTCTAATATTCTAACTTTCAAAACTAGATGTGGCCAGCGATATGGATGCTTCCCCGAGATTCAGTTTACGGACCCTGGCCTCTAAGCGGTTCGTAACTACCCAACCCCAACCCCAACTAACTCATTCCCACACAGGCGAAATCGACATTGTCGAATCCCGCGGAAACGGAATACGCTACACCGCGCGGTACGTACGCGTCCCCCAACCCCCACTCAATCTGATAAACCCACCCACACAGCGGCGCGAACTACGTGCAAGGCTCGCTGAACTGGGGTCCCGCACCGGGCCTGGACGGCGTCGACAAGAGCTACTCATGGTGGTCCGACAAGCGCAAACCATTCAGCGATGGGTTCCACACCTACTCTCTCGAATGGACCGATACGTTCCTGTACGCATCCCTCCCTCCCTTCTTAACGTACATAATGTAATGTAAATGAACGCGGCTGATAAAAAACACCGGTTTACCAGCCGAATATCCGTCGACACGCGCCTCCACACGCTCCTCGATCTTCGATTCAACCAGCCCTTTTTCCAACGCGGGGATTTCCCACAAACGATATTCAACGGGTCTTCACTCGTCGCTTTACAGAACCCCTGGATAAATGGTACGAACGCTACGCCGTTCGATCAAGGTGTGTCTTGTCTTGTCTTGTTTTTCTGTCTTTATGTCTTTAACGATTTGACCTTCCCCCCCCTACGCAGAATTCTACCTCATCATGAATATAGCGGTGGGATCGACGAATGGGTGGTTCCCTGAAGGACAGGGCAACAAGCCTTGGCTCGATCACGCGCAGAATCCTATGGCGGAGTTTGCAAAGGCCGAGAAACAGTGGTACCCCACGTGGCCTCAGGATGCGTTCGATAGAGGGATGGTTGTGTACGTTGTTTTCTTCTCTTTTCTTTTCTTTTTCGTTGTTCTTTGTTCTTAGAAGTTCTCTTCTCTTCTCTTCTATCGACTGCGGAACTCTCAACTAATCCGCTTTTTTTTGGAAGTTGGTTGTAAGTCACACAATTCAAACGATAACGATAACGATACGTTATCATGGATGCATGTCTCATGTCACGGTAAACGGTAATACTTTGCGCGCAGGGCGGGGGATCGGGGTTGAGCAAGGCACCCTGGCACCCTATTCATATGGCCCATCGCCGCAATCCATTCATACTGCATACACTGGGATACATACACACACATATACATCATTCCCGATATCTGCTGAATTCAAACTTGAAGCTTTGAAGGGTAGACTGGTCCTAGGTCGGACGGTTTACCGTTGAACGCGATGAAGTCGGAAGTGAAAAGCTTTTCGTCCCTGGCATTAGCATTAGCAATGAAGATCGATTCATCACCGACGACCGTACGTTCCACCGCCACGATGACCGTTTTTTTTTTTCATTTACACTGTAAGTACAGGCTGAGTAAGTGACTAGTACTCGGGAGTCGGAGCGCGACGGCCCCGGATGTTTAAGAAACTTGAAAGAGAAGAGGAGTACTAGTCGAGGGTCTCGACTCGGGCGCTATCATGGTACACAAATAGCTTTACTAGGTGATATGACTCTTTTTTAGCGCGACGAGTCCGGATGTTCAGGTTTAAACAAGAGCTCGAGGTCTCGACTCGCCGGACACTATGGTACACAAATAGCTTTAAGAAGTGATCTACTAGTATATCGCGCACTGCACCCATATGTATGACAATGACCGTTTTTTAGCGCGACAAGTCCGGATGTTCAAGTTTAAGAAAGAGCTCTAGGTCTCGACTCGGACACTAATAACTTTAAGAAGTGATTTATATCGCGCACTGCGCCCATATGTATGACAATGACCGTTTTTTTTAGCGCGCGACGAGTCCGGACGTTAGCAATGTTCAAGATCTATAGTCCTACTACTGTACTATCTATGTACTACTAGTACATACGTCTCGTATCTCGTCTCGGCGATTCGGACCTCGGACGCAATAACTAAGAACTTATCTATTGATCGCACGTCACTCCGGAATATAATAAAGCGCCCAGGGCCAATTTCTACATTGTCATCCATGATAGTTCCCGACAACCCTGAGTATATTTGATCTGTCCGTGAGCGTGGCATCGGCTCTATGTACATAGTAAGGAAGGGCCATCAAAGAGAAGTCTGTATGCATGTCCATATGTATCGGAGAACAAGAACATGTACTTAACCTTTGCCAGTGTGCCTTGCTCAGTGGGAAAAGCCCTAGACTAAGTTCAAGGTGCGGCTTCTGAGGTCATATGTATGCATGTTCTCGCCGGGCCGTCAAGGCCAAGGCCAGAATGGATCGTCCAAGGACTAGAACATGCTTGCCTTCACCTGTCCAAGACTTTCGCGACCTTGAATCAATCAAAGCAGTCGTTAGAATATACGGGGCTCTATATATTGATAGGAGAACTTGTCAAAAATATCATTGCTAAAGTTTGGCAGTGGGAATACTTTTGTGCCTCGAGGACAGCAAGCTCAGGTACCGCCGGAGTGTCAATCGTGTCCCTCAGAAGGAATTGTGGGACTGCTTTGTGGCACAGCCAGGGAAAATGACAGCGAAGACTCAGTAGGTTGATTGATAGGGGCCTGAGAAGCGACTCGGAACAGGTGCGTGCGGCGTGCCAGTAGCAGTTGGAATACATACAACCTTTTGTGCCCTCAAGGTCCAACGACTCGAGGTCCAGCTGAGTCGTGACCGGAATGTCGATAGGATCTGCATACATTCCCGTATCATGTGTCGTGCGTCCCATATGGGGTCAGAATAACGTTAACCAAGCTCTTGCCTGTCTGGTTTTTCTGGTCTACGTCGATCAATGATCGCATCTTTGTCACATCTGCCAATGTGAATGCCTCCGAGTCTTTGTCAATCGAATATTCACCGATAATGCA
>JAGGAX010008462.1:0-20858 GCA_017657335.1 Termitomyces titanicus | reverse complement strand
ACGCTTCAGAGGCACTGGAAGCGTGGGAACTAACTATACAGTACACATAAGCCACCCAAAAACAAGAGACAGCCCCAAAGGGGCATATCTCTGAAAATGATCAAAACCTCGGAAATGGCCAGAGGTGGCTGTGCACCCATTGAGCATGCTCATTGCTGACTAAGCATTGAGCGTTCTCAATGCTCTGAAATGGACTGGGGTCGACTGAAAGGAATGGAATGGAGAAAAGGGGAATATAACAAGAAATGGGAAAGATGGGGAAAAATGGGAAAAAGGAGACATGGGCAGAGGAGAAGTGGGACCTGTAGATGGAGAAAGGACAGTCCCCTGACAGTCTAGGGTTATCTCAATGATTTTGTTGTCAAATTTTACCCACTTGCATACTTTTCCACATCCCGCTATATTAAAACTCCTTTTCGCTGTTAAGCCTAGCTTATCACCCGCGTCTGGTACCCTATATGTCACAAAATTGTCCCTGTTGTGAAAAAATGTCTGCTAGCCGCCGAGTCAGTGTACGTTGCACAAACATGATCTGTGTTGTCGTTCGTCAAAGTTGAGAACGCAAAGCAACAGGGAGTACTGGAGTTGTCAGCTGAAGTAACCGCAGAGTTGGCCTGAGGATTAGTGGAGGTGTTTGAGTGTGCGGCAGTAGTATGTGTTGCACCACCGCAATTCTTCTTCTACCAATTGGGGTATTGCCCCTCCATACCTCCACCTTTCCTGAAACATTTGTCGATGGTATGGCCAGTACGTCCGCAATTTTGGTTCGTGCACACTAACTTTTCTCTGGTATTCTGTCGGCTTGTCTGTGTAGCCAAGGCTTGAACTGATTTGGCAGGCACCACAGCAGTTGGTCCATGCAAAAGTAAGGCATGTGTCGTCAATCTCACAATGACCTCAGCTGATGTTCCTTTGCTGAGCAAGGCACCGGTGACTGACGCCCATGACACGGGCATCGACCTAATAATGTATGTGCAGAAGTGTTTGCCCATGATGCCAGCACCCTGATCATTGGCGTGAGCCCATGCCATCCGCATTGCCTTAAAGTGAGCCTCTATACTGACTCCCTTGATGTACTCAATAGCACTTAGCTCTTCCTCAGCATGAAGCAGAGCTAGGTCTGAACGGGCATTGTTTAGTTTGGTGAGTGAGGACCACGCATCTGCAGCCTATCCATCCATGCTGACACCTGCGCCAATTGGATTTACCACATTTAATATAATCATGCTCCTTGCATATGCGTCCCGCTGGAGCCATTTCCGGTGTAGGGTTGATGGCTTCCCACCACATTGTCAGGATGGTAGGCAGTGGTTTCAGTTATTCATTTGTGTCTTTGCCATCCCCTGCTCCCTCCTCCGGTGCAGGTACTGGAATCTTGATGGTGCCATCTAAGTATCCCAGCAGTCCTTGACCTTGGGCTGCCTCAGTGATTGTTGTTTTGAAGGCAGTCCAATTCGACCCGTTGAACTTCTCATCTACAGGGAGTAAAAACAGTGTGGGATTCTGCGCCATGTCAATTGTTCTCTGTTGTCGATTTTGGTGTAAAAAAAATTTTCAGGAGTTGCGCGTATGAGTTTACTGAGTGACTTGGGGCCCATAACCTATTGAACACAGTACTCAGTCATGTATATCAGCGACTGTATTGTGTATGTACCTATTGAACACAGTACTATACTTTGGTTAGCCTATTATCATTGTAAGTAGTATGGGACCCACCTCAGTTGTGTATATCAGCAACTGAGGGTGTCCCAACTTCCAGTCCATGCTTATACTCTTCCTGCTCAATCTTCTCCCCCATCAACTCTAGCATGGTCATGAGGGTTGACTGGTCCTGTGATCCCTGCTCAACAAGCTCCAGTCACTCCAATCCCGGCTGTCCTGGGCCCTGTCGCTGCGGCAAGCTCTTCTACAGGCACTCCTGGCCTCCTCCACACAGTCACCAGGCAATACACCCCAGCTACCCCAACTCGGCTCATGGTGGCAATGGACGATTTGGACCTCTTGAGGATTTTTTTGACCCTGATCTGGACACACCTGGAGAACTTGAGGAGATGGTGGTGCTGAGCGAGTCGGAGGAGATTCAGAAGGTTCGGCATGGGCAGAGCAAGAACAAACAACACTAAGGACCATGTGTGATGTGGCCTGGAGGGTGTATGTGATGGAATCGTGACCCAACTTACTTACAATTTTCCGCACTAACTATCTACCATATGCACAGTATATAAGGGCCCTTGTATCCTGCACATACATTAGAGAAATTTGAGCACTTACAACAGTGTAACGGTTCTGTCTAAAATGGAACATGTCGGAGTTGCACGCGACAAACCAGTTGGACTACCTGTCCCATTAGAACATACAACGTTACATTCCTGTGACCCGTTACTCAGAGTGGACTAGGCTCTGAGTCCTGCCGGTCATTCTCCATAGCGGGGAAACCCGGCCCGCTTTAAACAGTCTCTCGAGTGAACTCTAAATCATTTTATTCTGTGCGACTTAACCGTAACTTCGTAGTTCACGCTTGCGTCACACCTAACGTCACATCGATCAGCATCTCGATCATCATCAACGTCGTCCTTAATTTTCTCCGATTCTCCTCTTCTTTCTGTAGCCCCTCGAGGTCTCACCATCGTCTTTTCATGACCCTTCATATAAAAGATATCTGCTAGACTTCCTTACATGATAATACGCAAGGAAAATATCTATTCAAGATGCGGCTAAGGAAGACGGAAGAAGACTGAGAGTGACTTCTGAGGTGAAGTGCAGTCATATCACTGAACCGCCTAGATATTGCAGGATCTAAAGAATTCCAGAGCTGGCAGCACGATTGGGCGTGCACACCTGCAGTAGATATCGGTCGAGCGCGGTTACTTGAGTAGATGATGAATGTGCACGAAACCATCTGGCCCTTGAACATACTTTGACTGTCCCAAAGGATAGAGTTGGAAACGCCTGAACCTCTCCTGACGGTCCTTGCATGCGGGTAGGTGTACATAATTTCCCGGCGAGGGTCTGACTCTAGTTTGAACAGCCGCCCCTAAGGACAGCCCTGGACACGCTCCCTGACGTTATCGCTGAACATATTTGTCACTGTTTGCATTCGAGTTATAACGTCATTATTATTGTTGATGTCAACGCCCAATACCTATATACATGACCTTCAGCATACTTAGGCATGCGGCCAGTAAGTAAGTATTGCTGGTAACGCCGTAAATTTGAGCGAAAAAACCACATGCATATGAGTCCCAAATTTAAACGAGCTCCTCGAGAAAAAAAAACTGAGATCTGGCGTGACATAGTGTGACATTGTATAACTGCTACCATCAAAGTTTTTTGAAAGCGTGCATGATTCCCCTTCATATAATTACATACATAAATACATACGTTATACTTAAGTACCCTCAGGCTGCCTTCTCGGGCCTCGAGAGACTGTCACCCCTTACATTCGTTCGGAGACCAGCTCGCTCTCAGCAATGTCTCGTATTTTCTGTATACCTGGGATCTTCTTTACTTTTGCTGCTTTCGTCCTCTTATTCTTGTCTTCAATCTCGCTCCCCTATTTACCAGCTCTTGATATCGCAAGGACCACGTTTGGAACAGAAGTGCTGGATAGTGGGTCCCAGGAATTGACTGAATTACGAGTGAGTGTGGCATTATAAAGATGAAGCCTGGCCGTTAACAAGATCATCCATGATGTAGCTTGGAGTCTGGTAAAACTTTTTTCGTCGCTTTGTCAGAACCACATACCAAAGTGTCTAGGGCTTACTGCTTCTATAACCAGGATCTTGACCGGACCTGCATCACAGCCAGTTCGTACCTTCATTTGTGTTCAGGACAAGCTCCAATCCTCTTCACAGCCCGTGCTTATGTAGTTGGCATTTCGAACGCTGCCAAGACAGTTAGCGTCGTCATTGGGTCATCGTGGACTCGTGGGTTGGCAGTCCACCCTGTTGGTATGGAATATCGATTTACCCTCTGTTGTGCGTTTGACTCCTAAAAATCAAACAGCTGCTGCTGTCGCATTTGTTGCATTCCTCCTGTCACTCGGGTCGCACCACGTTGTGACATTGTTGGCGTCGCTGTTCGCTTTCCTCGCCTCGGCCCTGGCACTGATTGCATTCGCTATCGACATTGCCCTCTTTGTCTTTTTCAGGCACGAGGTCAAGAACCTCCCCGATATCGATTCTAAGACGACTATCGGCGTAGGTAAGCTTGCACAAGACCCCACTTCGCGAATGCTTCGAAAGCTAATCTATGTTCCGGGTCACAGGTTTCTGGTTGACGTTTGTGTCCTTCCTGCTGTTGATACTCGGAGGTGCTACTGTCTGCTTGGGTCGCCGTCATCGCCACAAGCGCACAGATGTTACCACCTATCCCATAGCCACTGAAGCTACCACTAGCCCCGATAAATCGGAGAAGAAGCCGTTCTGGGCTAAGTTCCGCAAGAATTGATCGCAACATGGAACAATGCGTCGTCTTTCCCCGATATTCCGCGCGGAATCGAGGGATATTCACAATTTCACATTGACATGGGCAAATATAGTTATATTATTATGTAGGAGTCGATTCTCTGATTTCAAGTTGATGTTCTCCTCCCCGTTTTGGCTCCTATGAAGGATTCGATGTTTCTACTTTTTGGAATCCTTTACTTCCTAACAATCTATTAATCATCTTGTTTGCCGGGCTCACCTTTGCGCAAACTAAACTTTTTTCTTTCTGAGTGAGAGTCGAATTTTAATCACACTACTAACTTACGTAAGTATACGCGTCGCGACTGTCACTCCAGAGACGCGTGTCGGTCACAGTCACAGGTTATCGTCTGACTATTCCCTGGACAGTATCCTCTTACTGGTTGGAATCTGGCCCTATGCCCATGAAATCGGCGAAGAAACGTACTTCTGACGATTTGAGCAGTGACGAGGAAAATGATTTCAAATTCGTTCAATCGCAACAGTCGAACGGGAGTGATGATCAGGAGTACGTGATCCTCCCTCCCTCTTGAAAAATGTTAGATAACATAGCTGCGCTTTATCTTAGCTTCGAGATGGTCTTAGCAAAGCACTATGCTGGTATGCGTCATCTTGACTTATCTATTCCATGCTATCTGCTTGATCATGCCGTGTCTGCTAGCTCTCAGAGAGAAGAGGAAGAAGGAAAAAGAGCATAGATTTTTCAAGCTCGCATATAAGCAGCTTTCTCAAAAGGTATCAATGTCTTTCATTTCATCACTCTGCGAAGGTATTCAAGGACCTTTTCCTCACCGGAAAGATTTCGACCTGCGTCGTAGAGGACGTAAAAACCCCTATACAGACATTGTGCGTTCTCATTGACCCCTCCGTGCTCTAACTGAAAATAGGATCGGCCTGTCAGAGAACCTATCCACGAGGACTTTCTTCAGAAATATGCCGCTTGTGAAGACATCATACACAAGCTTTGGACCCAGGTTCATAAAGAACAACAGAAAATTCTGGTATACGGTCTTCCATGTCATCCGTTTTGGATCTCATTCCGCACCAATTTTCAAAGACCTTTTTACAGGATAAACTTACAACCAATATCGAAGCGGCCAAAAAGGTAGAGACTGGTCATATTTCAGGTCTCTCTCGTACTCAGACCGCCTGCCGAGGTTTGTTTCATAACGAAAAACTACTTTCTTTGACGCCATCAACCCTTGCTAAATGCCGATTCGGTCGCCATAGAACTTCGGGAAATCATTCATCAAGTACTCCCCGATAATTAAATTATCGCCGCCGCCGACGCTTGCCGATTTTGACGCATGCTCGCCAGTCGTTGCTTTGCAAAGCGCTCTTTTCTGGTTCTTTACGTTGCTGTTACTTTAGTGTACTCTTACGACACATGCACCCTAGCTTTAACTCGCCGCTTATTTTCTGCCGTTTCTGCGCCTTTCTGTTCCGTTCAAGAATCGGTCATCGCATCCTCATAGTTTCTGTCTTTTTTGTCAAGAACGGGAACGAAATCTGCCAGTTTGTGCTCTTTACTATCTACATGAACATAGCGCTCGTCGTTGGATTTCCAGCGAGATCGGACTGGACCGTCACATTCAACAAGGAGTAACTTCGACGTATTGATATTTCTTGACTACTGCCCATGACTTCGATGGAGCTGTGGGTGCTGTCCACCGTAATGTGTCACCTTTCATGGACAATGGCACTCCCATGGCGTTTGCTACATTCCGACCACCAATGCTTCTCGTGTTGCGCGTGGAACAGCCTACTTTACGCGGATAGCAAAAAGCTGCAGACTCTTCAAGACTTATGAAATGATCATCATTCAAGCTTCATTCTCCCCACACTTTTATATAACAAATTCCCGTAACTCAGAACATTGAGACGGACGTGCATACTAGACCGTACTACCGCGCCCCAGAACTCGGACTAGAAGTCTTTCTAGGCCCATGTGTCAAGGATCGGCCTCTCGTCAAGTCCGGATCTTTTTGAAGACCAGAACTATCTGCTGCGAATCCCCAGAATGACCAGTCCTTTAATCTAAGGAACCTCTCATGTTTTCAGTGGCTGGGTGACTCAAGACATAAGAGACATCAAAGACATCGCCTTGAGCCTTTCACCCGACTAGGATCGATCACTTCCTGTTCTTTGCGCACTGCCACGTATGTATCTGCCAGAAGCTATGATTTCGAACGTTAAACATTTGGATCACATCCTGAGCTCAGGCGTCAGGAGTTCCATGCTCTATGATGTCAACTGACGCGCCAAATTGTCACAGTCATTGATCAGCAACAATTAAGCCCACATAATTCCTTCAGGATCTCTTCTCCATCATCAAAAGCTTTGTTTTTTGTTTCTGAGTTCGTCTCTCTCGGAGTTTGACTTAGATGGGAACCTGTGTGCGACTAGCGCTTACTCACTCAGAACGAACTCGTGACCGATTTCTTGATCCTGTCTCGTTGGATACTTCGTGGCTGCGTGGCCGAAGGCTCTTGAGGTGTACTACAAATGTGGGCCAACGTTATCGTGCTCGCATGCGCAGGCTTCATCTATGTACCCCATGCTATCATGACGAGAGTACAGGATTTGACGTCATTCAGTCCTCTGGCTGCCTACGTATGCATAGTACATTCCGTAAGTGTGGGTCTCTTGACTACTTATCGAGCAATTGAGCACGTCACCACGCCCTGTGAAATGTTGAGTGACCGATGGACCATGTTACGACCACCTTCTTGATCGGCCGTGTCCACATGGGGCGAGCTCCTGCAAGTTCGCAACAGAACGCCACCTACATTGGAGCGACTCCGAACGAAGCCGAAGCAATTCTTGGCTTTATTACCGTCTTCATTCTTTGATCATTGGAACGTTTATAACCTCGAACTTCTCCCTAAACGGCTTAGAGCTTCTAATGAGAAACATTTTCGACAAGTAGCCATCTTTTCTTACTCTACAAATGCATGCGAAGCTTCGAAGAACTTGTGGTCCCCGATCGCATCGCAGTTTTGCGAGATTTTGACTGTCGTTTTTCTTGTTGAATTTTTTCCCCTGATGATTACACAGACCGCGTGCCCCACTCGGAAGTCATTCTATGCCCACCCTTCTCTCAAAGCCTTAGTGCTTAGCCCCGTGCCAGAAGGTCAGGAAATGATCTGATCGTCCACCTGCCGGCGGAAGGAAGAGCAAAGCTGGTCCTAGCTTCGACGATGGTACCCTGGTCCCGAAATGCCAGGAACCACAATAGTCGTCGATTTGGAGACACTCTCCAACATATGTTCCTGATCTCCTCTACGTAGAGGAAGCGAAAATGACAGTCTTTTGCCTTCAGGAAGGCACGACAGCGATGCTTCTTAATTGATCGTGGAATGCTTATTGTGACTTGTCCTTCTGATCCCAGCCTGAACCGACACAGGCTGACCAGCCGCCTTCTCTTCGTCAACTGCTTTGGCTATGTTCCTAGCGGCACGCGTCAGAAAACTACTCCCGTAGTCTAAATTCAGTCATACATCGTCTTCTTCGGTGTCCATCATCCGGCCCGTGCTTCCACATATACCCGCTCCTACCTTGCACCGTTTGGGCATGGGAGCGAGTTATCAAATTTCAAGCTGACCCGCAAATTGTAGTTTGCAAAGTCTCTCAGGTATTACTATCCCCAACTTGAAGGGTATCTGTCAAAGTTTGATTCGATCAGACCTGTTTCTTATTCCCTCTTAAATCCAGACACTCTTCCAATTTTGTTCTGCATCATTCCCCCGTTTTTCCACTGTGACAATCATGTTGTCATCGTCAGATGCGACCTCGACAAGATGGACAATCGTCTTCGCTTTCGTTCCGGTGTTATGGCTTGCTTACGGCTTAATGACAGCTCTACGACCCAGCTTCCCCCCGGGTCCCAAGGGTTTGCCTCTTATCGGTAATGCCTTTCAAATGGGCGACGATCACCCAGAGCTGCTTTTCCGTGAATGGGCCAGAAAGTTTGGTTTGTCATTTGACATATGTACTTAATCATGACAACTGACGGTATGAAGGCGTGATCATCTACGTCAAGATCCTGAATCAGCCGATGATAATCCTCACTGATTTGGAAGCTGCTAGAGACCTCTTGGACAAGCGTAGTTCAATTTATTCGGACAGGCCGCGCTTCGTTCTGTTTTCTGACTTGTAAGGCCCGCTCTTAGCATGTAACCAATGTCTTTTTAATCATACCTCTAGGATGGGATGGCATAGTGCATCGACTCATATCAGATAGTGCGTTCCTCAGATGACGTCCTTCTGATCATAATCAATAAACCCTTTCAGTGGACCTCGTTTCCGTAAACACAGGCGCTTTATTCAGCAGACCTTCAATCAGAGAGCATCAACAGCTTTCCATCCCCTCCAGGAACGAGAGAGCCTGATTCTGCTCGACAACATGATACAAACGCCGGACCACTTTGTGCGGCACTTCAAACGGCATGCTTCCAGTGGCTTATAGAGTACCAAAGTGGCTTGTTAATTTTCATCTAGGTTCGCCGCAGGGACGATATTTCCGATAACTTATGGCCATACCATTACATCAGTGGATGACGTTTTTATTAAGCTAGGTGCGTTCGTCATTCAAAAGACATGAAAAATTATTGATCCCAACTCAGCTGAGAAGGCTGCCACGCTTACAGTGGAGTCTGGAACACCTGCAGCTTCTCTCGTCGACTTCATTCCTGCATTGAGGTAGGTCCTGCTCCTCAAAGTTCAACCAAAAATGATTGGAATTTTCCTTTTCAAAATAGGCATATTCCAACATGGGTCCCGTTTGCGGAATTCAAACGTAAGGCACTCAAGACTCGAGTAGCCGTGGAGGAAATGATGAATATTCCCTTCGAGATGGTGAAGAAACAGATGGTTAACTATGTTGTTCCGTAGAGGAACACAAAAACTGATTTTTGTATAAGCGTTCCGGACAAGCTCAGCCATGCTTTACCTCGACTCTCCTGGAAATGCATTGCGACCCCAGGAAAGTCGAATCAAACTGCGAAGATGAGCGAGACATAAGAGGTGCGGCAGGGACGTTATATGCCGGTAGGTCAATGATATGAGAACTGTTCTTGTTAATACATTTACGAGCTACTAACTGTTGTACTCCAGCCGCGGAAGATACGGTAAAATTTTCGTGTTCTTTTATCGATTCAATAGCTGACTTGGCTTTCTAGACAGTTGCAGTAATGCAGACCTTCATTCTCGCAATGGTACGACATCCAGAAGTATTTCAGAAAGCTCAAAAGGAAATGGATCGGGTAATCGGTGCCGGTCGTCTTCCCACTCACAATGACAGGGGTTCACTCCCTTATCTTGACTGTGTCCTGAAGGAAGTACTCCGGTGAGCGTATATCCCATCCGCATCACCAATTGTTTACCAGCGATTCTTCCGTTTGGATCAGGTGGAGTCCTCCTGTCCCCCTTGGCATGCCCCATCGTGTAATGGAAGATAACTCTTATCTGGGTTATTATATTCCAAAGGGCACGACTGTCTTAGTCAATATCTTGTATAGATACCTCCTCCTTGAGGAGTGCATCCAACTAACAATTAGATAGTGCCATCCTTCATGACTGCCCTCATCCGGAAGAGTTTCGACCCGAGCGGTATAGGAAAGACACTGACTATCCCGACCCGCGTGAAGTGGTCTTCGGGTTTGGTCGTAGGTAAGAACTAGCTCATTCTCAATCATCTTCAAGACTCTATATTGTTGACGCGTCCTGCCCTCTAGAATTTGCCCCGGAAGGCACTTTGCTGAGTCTGGTATTTGGATAATGATGGCCAACATTGTAGCAACATTGGATGTAGGGAGAACTTCTGAAGATAAAGAGCAAGGGAGGTTCCCCGAATTTGACTTCAGCAAGGGCTTCGTCCGGTGAGTTAAACCTATTTCTTTCAATATCAACTACCTCAAACTTCCAATAGTCATCCAAAACCATTTAAATGTGCTATCCGCCCACGTTCTAGAAATACAACGTCTCTTATCCAAGACGCAAGGGCAGTGCTGAATTTTGAGCAAACGGTCTTAGCCTGAGGCTTCGGAAACTGACTGCGTTCTATCATGCACCGGATGTATGGCTATTCGAGGATGGGTGATTATACATTGTGCTTACTGAGCTAATGTAATCAAACCTTTCGAAAGTGTTTGAACTTGTACACTATGTTTTACTTCCAAATTTGTATCTATACTACTCTAGTGATTGATCTTATCGATCGGATTGTGTACTAGATTGATGGATACACAACTTAAATTACTCTTATCACTTGATTATACGAATGCATCGTGCTTATAGATCTCTATAAATCGCCTTCAATGCCTGATACAACGACCCCAAACAGGCCTTTGCTTCTTGTACCGCCTTCGGATGACGATGCCGTCGAAATAGAAGTCGACAATGAGCCCGCCAAATTGAAACTTAACGCCCTTGGTCCCATGGTGGTCAACAATGATGGGGTGCGCAGTAGAGACCTGTAGCGAACAAACGCTCATTGGCCTCCCAGACTTTGTCAAGAATTGCGAATTGGGCGAACATGACACCAGAGGAGCAGGATAGGACACTGCGAGTCTTGGTGGCTAGAAACAAGTTTGTCTGTTTTTTCGACTACATGATTTATTTGCTCATCCTTCGAATGATCATCGATCAGGATTCGTCTTGCTAATCAACAACAAAAGGCGCAAAATACAAGGTCTTTCTCTCCTCATCTATCCACACGAAAGATCTTTACTGATGTTAACATGCTCAGTGCTACTGAACATCAGTGACAATCCCTAGTGTTATTCCATATTTTGGGCTTGCAAGGACTCAATATCATGGAATGTCATGATTCACGCTACATACGTACTACTTGCTGATGTACGTGTCAAAAATATTTTCTTTCGAGGAAGGTGATATCGTCAGTGTCGGGTCGTCTAGTAATATCTCCTGCGATGTTGGTTGACTGACGTTGCAGGCTTTCCACCAAACATACTCCCAGGACCAAAATCAGGACGTCCTCCCAAAGATCCGAGTATATCACCTATATAATTTTGTGACTTAATGCCCTTCTTGAAGGTTTTGTTCCACCCAGCCGTGATTCCTTGCACGACTTTGACCCCTGCCTGATGAAGGTTTTGAAGAGAGGGTTCAAATCCTGGCGTGTCACCAAGCAGGTTGGCTATCGGGGTTTCTCCCTCGAATGGGCGGTCAAAGTCGGACCCCGAGCGCATGATGATAACGCGTGAAAAGTCCACCAAGCCATGCAAAGCACCGCGCATAAGTGCCTCAAGCGTGCCGTTGTCCTCCTGTTGTGTTGTACAATATGTGGCCGAGTCATTCGTGAACAAGCGCGTCGTATGCTCGAAAGCCTCCCCTAATAATGCACCTGACCAAAAAACGTCCGCAGTCGCCGTGTCGCACTCCACAATCGAAGGTGGTTGTGAACCAGCTTTAAACTCTGAAGTTGTGGCATATTTCTGACGCAAACTCTGGGCCATTTCATTGTCCTCCAATGTGGCAGTTCGCGCGAACTCGACGGCTACGGTACGCAACGCATCATTGACCTCGAAGACCTCTGTCCCGTAGATTGACTGAGGGAACTCGGTTGGAGAATTGGATCCCTGAGGAAAGTATCCCGTTGAGAAGTTTTCGGGCTTTTCGCGTGCGTCTATCTCGAATTGCAAGGCTACTTGAACAGCAAAACGGGCGAATGTGACAGATCCTATGGTTGCGACTTTGGGATTTATGCCCGCTATACCGGCAATCATGAAGTATGTGCTCGTCAGGTCAAAAGAGGGCGAAAGGGCTAGGGAAGTGATGGTTGTTGCCGCATTTATTTCGGCCTCTCCTAGGGTGATCTGGCAGATGATGCCGTCTTTGGTGCAGTGCGCATCGGGGAATAAGGGGGAGAAACCGACGACACTGATATTGCGTGCAAGGACATCGAATTCGGGAATATTGTACCATACTTGTGCCTCGTCAACGAACTGAGGTCGATGAGTTGAGTACTGTTGAAGGGTAAAAAGAAACCGATGAGACTCGACTGACCATGGAAATAATAACAACCTGGGGTTTGATTTTCTTATTACCGTTGCCACCATTGCCACCGTTGTCGTTGTCGTTGCCGTTGTCACGCGCCATAGGGGCAGCCCTACTGGGTCGCAATAGGGTAGAGCGAGCAGTGACTGTGAACACGAAGAAGGCAAGAAAAGATATCAGCGTAAGAGGTCTCATAGTGGCATATACTGCAGCAAACTCGACTCGATTAACTTCAGTGTGCGAAAGATGAAGGAGTGTTAACCTCGTGCAAGTGATGGAGCCTGCTTTGGAATTGGTTCTTATAAAATGTCCCCAGAGTCCCTTGCCGCATGGAGAACCAATATTCGAAAGCCAATTATAGATCGAAGTTTTCGAATGAGTTTCAGCAGAATTGTCACCCACGGAATCATTACGAACTTCAATGCCGGGTTCGGATTGTGATATTATTAACTCCCCAGGAACAAAATATCGCATCTGCTTACACGCGAAGGACGGATCTCTTGACGACAACTTCACTTCATATGACTTCATATGTGCCACATGTATGTGAGACCGAGTGTTTGATGAAAAGTTACGTGGCCACCGGTATCAACTTTGCGTAACTTGACGCTTACTTGGCAGATCCTTACATCACAACTCATGCGGCACCAGGGCGAGACCAGGGATAGACAGAAGCCACCGACAACTAGGCAACGAAACAAATATCGTCAGCTTCGTAGACTATGGATGCGACTGGAGAAAAATGGGAAAGAGGATGCATCACACGAAAATCGATGCGAACAGTGCCAAGAGAGCGCCTCTGAGCCTTAGCGCAAGCCACGAATCTTTTGCATCAGAAAAAGAATGCTTCCATCATCTCTAGACACCCATGCTCCCTGTAAAAGACTTATAAATTGATATCAAACGAAGAAAACTTTGCAATTGGAGATACACACTTCCCATGCTGTTTCATTGACCGCAAACACTCGAAGAGAGGGTGGCCCTCCCGTGATAATCTGTTCCGCCAAGGCGTCATCTATCAGTGCTCTCTTCATTTTAGCATTCCGTATGTTGAACCCGGCAGTACGTAGTCGAGGCAGGCGGCGGCCATGTTCCTGGAAAACCTCCTACACACCAAAGCACACATTAATACTTGACACTCGGGGAGGAATGAGGAGCTTACCAATACATGTTTCCGCGCAGCGACATATACCTCTTCCAAACCATTACATCGCCCGAACAACGTCTTCACCGCTTCAACAGAGACATACGCTTCTCTGCAGTCTAGTATGCGCAGTGTCGACACGTGTTTCATAGTTAGATAGTCGATGAGGTTGTCAAAGGGGATATGTGTCGCATCGGGGCCTCGATCATCACGGAGTAGACGGATGTGCTCGACGGGCGAGGCGGAAATCACCCATTTAACCCATCTACAGAGCGCGACGACTTCACGTTTACAAGATACTGGAGTGTAATTTGCCGCGAAATATTTCAGACGCGTGAGTTTTGGGATGGTCCTCGGGGTGCGTAGTTGCTGCTCTTCGTCAGCGGTCAGATTTGCCAGTGTTTCTTACTAGATGGAGTTGGTGCTTACCAAGTAATACTGGAGTTGCAGGCGCTCCAGGATAGGAAGTTGTGATAAGAAAGTAAATACGTCTTCATCCTGGAGGGAATATGATAGCCCCAAAGTTAGTTCGCGAAGGTTCGCGGCGACGTAAGGTACAAAAGACTTCAGCACGCCGGGAGTTATTGATCCACAATTGTCCTGTGACGCGATATAAATACGAGTTTACTGGACCTCGGATCACTTACCTTCAAGTGAAGGCCTGATAATCCTGGGGAGAGCCTACCCAACCACATAGGAAGCGCGTCAAGAACAATACGGCCAGGACTGTCCAGAGCCAGCCTTCGAAGGCCCTCGATGCGCGTCAAGAGGGGGCATGTCCGATCCCCTGTGCATGAAGTATTAACCTCAAGTTCGCGAAGGTGAGGTAACTTTGGCAAGAGCTCTAATGGTTGTACGAAGAGTTCCTCATGGAAGGTGGCAGGACAAAAAATGATCTTCGAGAGATTGACAAATTTTTGAATCGCGTTTGCGATTGTTGCACCTAAATTGAACAGTGGTGGAGGTCGTGTTGATATGTATCCTGACAAGACTGTCGTGAGCATATGTTTCTGCTTGTTTCTGACTATCGACTTACCTGAGATTTCGAGCTCTATCACAAGAGGTGCGTGATGTGGAGTACAAGCCGACTTGAGCATTGAATTCTCCTATAGGATGCACATTATTATCGGCAGCAAGATCAAGCATCAGAGAGGACCAATCACTTTGAGCACGCCACGATCCTTCAGATCGAGGACATGGCAGTATTCAGGCGAATACCAGATTCGTCTATACAGGACTTTGGACGTCGCTTTGCTGAAATTGCGATCTACCAAAGCACAATTATACAGCGAGTTACGATCGTTGTGTAATAAGGTAAGGACCTGGACGAGTATGTCATAGGAAAGGTAACCGGTCATGAAACGAGTCGATGGATTTACTATCAATGATAGAGCATTGTTCTGTGACCGACTTCCTTGGCATCAACATTCCCACCCCATCTTGGACAAAATTCCCTGTTCGATATAGACACCCTTTCCGCTCTATCCCCCTAGCCCCTCATGCAAGCAAGACATGTGCTCCTACAAAGTAAAGATAGACTGATTTTCCAGACTGCTTAGGATCGTTACGATACTGTGATTGATGCTCCTGCGTCTGGGGAATCTAACGAGGCCTCTGTGAGCCATGGTGATATGACTTCCGATTATCTCTTGTGACCGTTCATAATCTCCTTTTTTGACCCATACACAGAAGTGCCGACTCTGTAAGAAAAATACCTATCAAGGCCTTGTGTAGGCCTTAGGCTTGAGCCCTTCGACGCTTGGCCCTGCTTGGCCTTGGGGCTTTCTCCGCTTCAACGGGCCATCGGCATTTCCCGAGTGGAATTAACGTCAGGTTCTGGGCTGGACGAGAACGCGCGTTATACCTATTGTACCGCAACCTGGACCTCTGGCCAGGACCAACCCGGGACGTGTATTAGCCCTTGCCGAAATACAAAGGTCGCGCAGAAAGGTAACATCAAGCAAGTTCTTAACCCAAAAGTCAGTCATAGAACAAGAATTCCAACAAGGTCTCGTCGAATTGTTCAACACTAGATCATAGTGGTACATACAAAGTATAGTCAGTCACATATATATATAAAGCAACGGCTGGCACAAGAATTAACCAATATGTGATTAGGGGGGAGACACCCGTTGGCTGGATTTACATTCATCGTCTATTGTTTCTTCGAGTTGAGCTCGTTCTCCATCTGTTGCAGTTTGTCCTACAGGGCGTAAAAATCAAAAATAGGTCGTAGAGTATAGCAACATACCAGCTCAGCTTGCTTCTGCTCAATCTGAAAGGCATGTCAGCAAACCCTGAGCGACGACGACGACGACGCAGTCCATACCTCTGCCTTCAACTTCATAAGGCGCTCTATATCATGTCGATGTACATATTCGTCTACACATTCACGTCAGAAGGAGAAGAAAATGTACGGCGGCTTCATAAGTCGCACTTTCATGAGCCGCTTCCTTCTTGCTATAACACAGAGAAGTTGAGACAGCGTAAAGGAGCGAGCAACCAACGGTGCATTATACCTGAATTCTTTTGACTGGGCAACGCTGCCCTCTACCTTGCTGGACGTGTGCCTAACCGGCAGAGCAACGAGTCGAGGAACAGTACGGAGAGCAGAGAGTCTGGTGAGCATCGGTGGTAGTCGGTTGTGGTCAAGGTTCAATGGAATGGAATGTGTGCCGCCGAAATGGGACAATGTCGTTGATTGTGACTGTCACGTCACCTCTTCAACTTTTCCACCACTCATGTCATTCCTCAGGCAGGCTGTTAGTCTCAGCTACACTCGTTTTTATGTTTTATTGACCATACAGTGTAGGCCCGCAACGTCTCGCGCGTCCGCACTTTCTCATCAACCACCGTTGCTCGCAAGGGTCTGTAGCAAACCTGCTCCGTTTTAGGCACTAAATTCCGAATCCACCCGCAGATCTTGTCCAGGACATCTACCTTCGCGAAATAAAAGCTTACAAGCCCGCACCTGTTGTGAGTCTTTTCCGTCCGAAGATTGTGCCCCAACATGAACCGTTTTTCTCCAAATTTCGAGGCCAAAGATGCACACGTCGGAGTTGTGAAATCTTACACTCTGCCCCCGACCCCCAAGGTCCCGGTAGTGCCGACCGACCTGGCATCTGCACTGGCGGAATATGACGCGACGGAGCCCACAAAAGCCTCTGTTGTACAGGTGGAGAGCACGTCAGTCGAGGAAGCCGGTGGCGCCGATGCATTCCTTACTTTCCTCGAGGCCGATCTTCCGAAGCAGAAGGCGCACCATTAGACGATCACACTTTTAGTGAGATGTGGAATAGATATTTAAACCGGAGGTGTACTTGACATGCTGCGGCTTCTGTGAAGTTATTGCTCCTTCATTTGCCTGACGATGACAGAAGCGAGCTGTGAGCGAATCTATCTGTACCTCCAACAAGATCAAGTTCAATTCGATGATTGTTTGCTTGTTCATACACGTCCTCCTACCCCCTCTGCTCGGCAAATATGTATAGCGAGCAGCACTAGCTACTGACCCAACTTCGATCAATGAAGTCGCTGTTCTTGAACTACTCAACAAGTTCATTTTGCACGCTCGACGGTAGCATCAGCTGACACGAGACTTCACATCTAGCGTGTCCAAGCCCTGTGAATGTAACCTGACCTGCTTTCGACATTATTTAAGTATCAGCCTAAGCACGTCGTTATCTTTAACATTATGTATGTACCTTCAAATTACTTAACAACATGGAGGCTGAAAATTATCATTTCAGTGTCACACGACAATATCTTCAAAGCAATTAACGCCATTCTTTAGATAAGGCTCTCACCCTAGACGTGTTCGTCACTTCAAGGCAAATACGCGGTGAAGGTATGCATTGTTCATCTATTCTCTGACAAGTTTATCCAACGATCCTTTTTAGGTTTATCGACGATTTTCATCGGTCCGCTTCATCTCTCATTACGGCCGTTCGCCCTTCGGTCAATTTGATGGTTAGCATCTAGTTACCAAGGAGGCCGTTCAAGTACGAAACTATCTGCGTTTACATTTCAAGTTGTTGGTTTGCTGACTCCGGTCACTGTTCTACAATCACGAAGCCTACAATAGAGTACTGTTCTTCGGGGGCTTGGAGCGGCGTGCCTTTTCGATATGAAATAGCAATTCGAACGTTGAACCACCCGGCAGGTGTGCTGTTCTGTTTTCAAGTCGATAGCGAGAATTTAAAGACAAGTCGAATAGGCAGAGATCTCATCGACCCTCGCAAGATGTATTGTCCGACGTCTGTTGAGTAGTGGTGGAGATGAAGAGGTGCGCGTGCTATGCGAGGTATGCTGTTAGGGAATGTATGGAAGTAATTGGTGTTTGAAGACCATGGTTGCGCCGGGTGGAGCAACGCAACCGGGCCACCAACGCGTGAGAGCGGGAATAAGCAACCCAGTTGAACCATGGCCTCGCAGGCGTGACCAGCAGAATTGTACTAGAGCAGACAGAGTGTACATCGTTTTAACAATGGATGTTTTTGTCCCTGGGTGGCATGTGCTGCTGTGACAAGTAGTAATAGGGGCGTGACCCACCTTGAACGATTGATGGTCGACATTCCGTAAATCTTGCTGATGTTCTCGCCCGCGTTCTTAAGCTTGCGTCCTTTCTCTCGTCATGCAGTCCAATTCGAAAGCGGTCGATCAGACAAGCATTCCTGATTCCGACGCTATAGCCCCTGATCATGACTCGTTCCATCACCAATCGTCCGAACCTGACACACCTCTCCGACCGAAAACTAGTGATCTCAATGCTATCTATACCTGAGGATATGGAGTCTCGCTTAGTAGGTTTGCATGCTGAAATACTGGGACGAGTAGTGGGACCTGTTGCTGCGGATCTCTTCAACACATTCCTACCCTCATTGAGAAGTAGAGGTAAGAATTTTGGTGGAAAAGTGGCGTATGAAAAGCTTGCGCAGGGGTTGAAGGACGCGAATGTTAAAGGTGACATGTATGGACCCTTGGTATATGTTCCATGATTATTAGAATGCCGAGTCACTGACATCCCTATAATTGGTCAACTATTTTACAGAATTGTACCAGTCAGAACTCGAATTTTGCGACAAGCATGACGACGTACTCCAAGTTTTCCATGATTAAGACATAAAGCCCGATATCATAGTCTACAACAAGAAAACCAGGAAAGAAATCGAGGGCCATGTTCGAAGTTAAATATAATGACTCTGACGATCCTTTTGACGACGACCTGCTTGGTTTTGTGAGAACAAGCAATCGAGGCACAAAAACGCTCGGGCAAAACACGAGCTATCCAACTTGTCATCAGGCAATGCACTTCCGAACTCACGTCTTCTCCGCTCTTATCTTCCGCAAATACATGCGACTTCTTCGCTGGGACAGAAGTGGCGTTGTAGTTACTGCAAAGATTCCATTTGACGATGTCATTCTCTTTGACTTCTTCCATCGATTCTCTGTCGCAACATCGGCGGAACGGGGATGCGATCCCACCGTGACTGTCGCTAAACTACCTCATGAACTGGAACAGAACATCCGGAGCCAGCTAGTTTGTTCTCGAAAGACTTCTCTGCTTGATATCTCTGTTGGCAATAAGAACTATGTCATCTCGCAAGACCAACCACCCGGCTCTACTTCTCCTATCGGACGTTCGACACGATGTTTCAAGGCTTTTTGCACACAGAACAAAAGACTCGTCTTGCTAAAAGACAGTTGGCGCATCGTCTCACCTACTCTCAAGCCCGAACATGAGATCTACACTCGGCTTCACAATTGTGCCGTCCAGAATATTCCTGAAGTCTACTATGGCGCTGATATTGGTAAGAAGGACGATCCTTACCACACCACACAAACGAAACTATGGTACAGCCAGACCGTTCGGCAACCCCTCGAGCTAACTTTGCGCACACCTCCGCCACTATCGTATCGCCCTTGAGCTTGAATATGGAGCAATCTAAAGCTGTGTGGGAGTTGATCGCTGTTGTACGAGACGCTGTAATAGGTACGCGAATGACTGAAAATCCACTCTTTGCTGACCCATTTGATCAATTATACTGACTATAGCTTGAGTATGTCCAGGCAGTCACACGAGCCAAAGTTCTTTACCGTGATCTCAGCAACAGCAATATTATGTTCAAGCGGAACAAAGATGGGACAATCTAAGGTTACCTTATCGACTGGGACCTTTCCTTGGATCAGGCTTTGATTCATAACGAATCCGCAGAAGGACAACTTCAATGCATGGTATGGACAAATTGGTGTCTTAATGCGCTGAGGTTTTTTTGCTATCACTGTCAGGGTACATGGCTGTTTCTTGCAGTCCGTTTGTTACAGGAACCGCGAAATAGGAAGCCACCGATCCAAGATCAAATCGATGATGCGGAGTCCTTTTTTCACCTCCCTACCTGGATGGCGTTGCGATATACCGCTCATCCACTCAGCTCTGACCGTCTAACTAGTTTAATGCATTGAAACTTTGATTCCTCGTACCGGGACCCTGACACTGGCGCGAGCTACGTGACAAGTGACAGGTTGGTAACTTTGGTGTTAGGCATGCTGATCACCAAGACGAACTTTGCTAACCCCGCAATTGTTGTTATCTCGAACAACTTGTGGTACGTCTTCCGCAAGCGGTACACTATCCTTCCACAGGACTGTGTCGTTTATAAACGACGTCAGCTCTTGGAAATTCAAACGGACTCTTTTCCATGTACACGTGGAGGTGGTCGTGAGTAATCTTCAACTTATATTATGAGCATATCTGAATTCTATCATAGCTCCTTATACTCCTAAAACTACTGACCGTTGTTTGAATCATCAACGTACTCCTGTAACTCCTGCGACACATGAAAATCGTACAAAACGGGCTTGGATCACCATTCCTGCAACACCTCCTTCTTCACACATTCAAAATCTACATCTCAATGACCTTCAGCTGATTCATGAGCCTAATGAAGATGTAGAAATGCCTGAATTTCATCCTCACCGTTTATTTGCCAATGTTGTCCAATCTGATATTGCAACTTCTACTCTGGATGTTGATGTTTTTGGTCCTACACCACCACCACCACCTTCTATTCCTATACCTGCACCACAACCATTTCCTATGACTTTCTTTGAAGAACATATACCTGCTCAAATTGTAAATAGAGCTCGATTCCGAGGTGTGCAGCGTCATATAGGATCTCATGCACGACAAGAACATCCTCTTAACTCCAACAAGTTGTGGTGTACTTCTA
>JAGGAX010008461.1:0-12135 GCA_017657335.1 Termitomyces titanicus | reverse complement strand
TGGAAGTGACACAGACATTCAAAACATCGATATAAAGTCTGTGTTTGCTCAGCTTACCCTGAATTGCCTTCAATGTACTATAATTACCGTTGCCAATACCCAAGTTGTCGGGCAAATAAGCAAGTAGATTGCAGAGCCGCTGAAATGTGAACCCACGCACTAGCGAATTCTCCCAGTGGTCATTCGGCTAGTAGTATCATCGAGGACGATGGTCACTATCGCGGGGGAGCTGGAAGTAAACGAACTCTCTTGTGAATAATCACAATATGTTGCTAAACTTCGGCGGTTGATATCCACGTGTGCAACTTCGATCAATTAATGAGAGAAAACATGGTATGATGTCGACGATTAGTTGAATGCAAGTTTGTTCTTAGAAAAACATCGCAACATTTTGTTATCTCGTCTGCTCCAAGCAACCGAGACAAATATCGCTGTCATGTTTCCAATTAACATTCCAAGTCCAGAAGTCCAGGGCAGTAAACGTGTTGGAACATAAGTACTGATCACCATCCGCAATTCCGATCATGACAACTCTGATGCAACACCCCAGCTCGAAGCATCGGGTGATGGTCCCGTTATAGGGAATAAAACACCTGTATCTGTGCTCCGTGGACCTTATTCTCCCAGCCTGGATACTGCATAAAACTTTAGAGAAAATGAGCGAGACAGACGATGAAAAGAGCCTACTTGAGCCCTCGCCACAAGGACTATCCGGTCTCCAGGGGCCAAAGTATCAATGAATCCACGGCCAGTCGATGCCCCCTTAGCTCTTGCTGACGCTTCCGCAGCATCATCGATGATATCATCTCTCGTCCAAATAACTTCATGCTCCCGTATGGTTGACGAGACCTGCATATTACACTGCAAGTTCCAACGTCGACCTTTCTCTAGCGGGTTGATGATTTCTTTATCGCTAAAACCATCGGCGTCAAGATCATCTACGTTTTTGACCACCCTGGCATGTACCACAGAATCGTCGGGAACGCCACGCATGATGCCAACTTCGAACCATGTATAAGAGCCGTTATAGGTATCTAGATATTTCCAGTATTCCATTATCGGTCAGATTACCATGTATGACGACATGCAAGCCATACGACGTACTGCGATACTGAGCATCTCCGCCCCAGCCCTGATCACAACTGAAAAGAGTGAATTTGACCTTCTCTACCCTCAAGTACGAATGTTCGCTCGGAATGGCTGCTGTTACGAGGTAATATGCTGCAGCATTATTCCCAGTTCTGGTATTCGAAAGTACTCCGAGATATCTGTCGCTCTTTGTTGAAATACAGGGCCAGTATCTGGCACGGTGGAGGACGATATTTGCAAGTTCTAGGGGAACAAAGTGGAGGAGGATCGCTCGCACTGCGAAAACATCCTTGACCGTAGGGTTCTGCCGATCCCGGTGGGCTATGGAAAATTCGACTTCATCGTCCGAATCTACAGTAGTATCTGATCCCTCTGAATCAGACATAACATTCTCCCTGAACAAATTTGTTAAAAGATGGACGTAACGCATCGATGTCGATGGGCAGAAGCAAGGAGAGTTTACTTACGTAACCGCAGCCTGGAACCCATCGATTCATGATTGCGTTTCGTGATTAGTATTTCTTTACCTACTTTCTTCCTCCTTTTAAGTATGAGTTTTCAACTAGGTGTTGAGTCAATTACGTAACGTTGGAAAAATATTTAGCGCCAGCAGACCGATTAGATAAGGAGTCAGGACATATCCCTGCAATTGGTGGTGAATTGTCCAATTGGGAACTCCTTCCAGACTCATCTCCTCTCATCTCACCCGACGGCGAACTCTCGCCCCCGCGCCAGTCTCCCCGTGAGCACAGAGACCAAGTAAACGTACAAAACCTTCCCTGAGCCCAATACCTTAAATATCTTCTTCTCACAATGCAATTCCAATCCACATGGGTCGGACACGCTCGCCGCGAACGGAGTCTCAGGGGTGGATTGTGGAGCAGAATGATTACCGTGACCCGTAGAAGTGCTATGGTTGTAGGAAGAATCGAAAGGATTGAGAGCGTGTGCTTGCGTACGTGGATGCGTATCGGCTTTTTTGTCTAATGGGCCACCTCAAGGGAATGAAACGTCTCCTTGTCGAGTGGAAAGTTGATTTTGTCCTTAGGCTCGATGGGAAAGTTGATGAATGCTATATAGTCTGATTGTTCTGATCAGAGATAGTCTTCTGGAACAAATTTGAGAAAAGATGGACGGAAGTTGTCATATCGAGTGGACAACGAAATTCCGTCCATCACCATTAGTTGAGGCCGTGAAGGTATGTTATTGTATATATAACGCATTACATTCCTCATCGTTGTTGACGGTGTCTTTTTACTTTCGCTTATGTAGACATTGCACGCACATGAGGAAAGTCAATCTCATCCTTGCGAATATCTGTCCAATGTCTGTTACACCATTCTCTGCCGCCGTTCCATCTCCCTGTCAAACGACTTTCAAGTTGATACTACTACGTAAACTATCATCTTCCACGGACGAGTATTTACTAGGCGCACAATGGTGCACACCCACTGATTCGCATTCCCAGCTGACAGCATTGATACAAGATTCCAAGATATATCATGATAAGGACAAGACGAGAGGTGCCAAAGATTTTGCGCGATGTCGAGAAGGTTCTTATCATCCCTTCAGTCGAAGAATCTCCCTCCATTACAAGACACCTATCAATTTCATGCCATAACGTTTTTGAATCGTAGAGAACATCAGTAGATCACTCACGCTTTGGCCTAAGCGCAGATTTTGCGAGGTAAGTCAATAGATACTATCATTTGAAATCAAGTACACGGACCTGTGACAAAACCCGCTTCCTTTGATGCAAGATAGGACACAAGGCTTGCTATGTCGGCAGGGCTCCCATTGGAACCGAGTGGGGATATCTTACGGAGCTATTGAACATAAATTAGCTCATTGCCAGTGTGGTACTAAGACTCTTGTATTCACGTTGTCGAACAAGTCACCTGTTTTACCTTGGGTACGTGTTGCATTTTCGCTATCTAGATATTGGACTTCATGGCTTTTCATGAGGTTTTTGATCTCTGTAAAACAGTGGGAACCTACGCATGGGTGTCTCGATGGGTCCGGGCGCGTACGCGTTGACTGTTATGCCATGACGGCTAAATGCCAACGCTGAGGGTTATTGAATATCTTGCCACCCGGGTGCTGAGTGTTTGAAGCTTACCTGCACTTTGGGTCAGGCCGCTAACAGCAAACTTGGTCGCAGAGTACGCGGACATAATCGCACTGCCTATATAAAGTTGAGCGGCCGTACTTTGTTCGCTCACTGGGTTGGACTTGCCTTGTTTTCCCGCGAGTGAGGAGGCACCAATTATCCTCCCGCCGCGGCCCTGGGCAATCATCTGTACTCCTGCGTGCTTGTAACAGAAGAATGTCCCTTTGACATTTACCGCCAACAGTTTGTCCCAATCATTCTCCGTGGCTGAAAAGATATTGTGGTGGTAAGAGGCGTTTGACGTGAACAAATTACCTACTTTCCAGAAACGGTTTCCATAGCGCAATTCCTGCATTTGCGACCATCTGTAAAGTGGTGAATTGTTCGGATCGGTCTGGGGGCCTCCTTGAGAATTTACCACATCGAGACTCCCATGGTGTTCCACGACGTGAGCGATTAGGTCTTTCACTTGCTCCTCGATAGATACGTCTGCCACATAGAACGAGCTCTTCCTTTGCTTCGACTTGATTTCTTCCACTAACCCCTCGAGATCGTTAGCCTGTATATCATTTACGGCCACATCAAATCCGTCATCTGCTAACCGCAGCGCAATTGCACGTCCAATTCCTCGATCTTGAAGTCCGGATCAGTTCATTTCCTAGGCTTATGTATAACATGAATAATATCCACCTGCTCCTGTCACAAGAGCCACACCTTTGGTCGACATATATATAACGGGGGAAAAGTAATGAGAGAGACAAGTGTGTACTTGACCATCTTCTTTTATCCTCCATCGAAGACAGCGGTCTTCCCAGGACAAGTCACAAGACAACAAGATACAATATACGTCCAGGTGACCTTTGGGTGACATTGATCTCCTTTTTATCCGAACATAAGCGTCTCTGAAGCAGACTTACGAAACCAAAAGACAAGCTGCAGCTGAGTCCCGTGTTCAATTGCTGGCGTTTGAACTGTGATTGTCCAAACTGTGAAATGATCTCATCAATCAGTGCGGTGTGCAAGCGCTTGACGACGTGGTGTTCTGGGTCCCATTTGACGCCAATGCCCACAACAAACTTTGGTATCCCGAGGTCAGATATTGTTCAGACTGATTGTAGTTGGTCTTCGAACGCTGCTTGTGATGGATGGAAAGTCATCCACGTGTACCACCGCTATAACTGTCTGTGCCTTTGTATCAGATTTTGATAGTAAACGCAAGATTTGCAGGGGAGGCACATAAATCCCCATGACACCATGTTATTGTTCCAGCATGCAATTCCAGATTTTTTTTTTTTTTTTTTTAATCAATTTGCGTGCCTGAGGCGCATCGCGCCTATGTTACACGGTACGAGAGCTGGGGAATGCTGCGTCCCCCCGCGTACGCGGAGAATGAACAAGCCGGCATGTCCTAATGCCGTTTTAGACCACACTCCCCTGGTAAGATCTTGAAAAGAAGCGGAAAGATCGTGAGCGCTGTGTTGGTGGCGACAAATGCCCGTCGCAAGCCGACGGGCTGGGAGGAGGGACAAGTCTTTGAGGTCTCTGAATTTTGCACCTCCTTGGTAGCCTTGAATATGCTTAGGATTGGCTTCTCTAGGCTTGATTCCTTCAGGTAACCGTAGGGAAATCTCTACAGCATCATCAATAATGCTTGTGAGTCTGCAATGCATGTTATCATTGTTAGGTCGCATTGCCTTGTTAACTCCAGGGGCTTTGTTCCAGCCTTCTGCTGGAGCAAACACAGAAAATGCACACACTTGATGCACAGGGGTGGGTTCTTCTCCAGGCCGATGTGGAGGAGGGTCATGCTCTCCTCCTCCTCCAGGAGGGTTAGGCAGTGGAGGTGGGTTGCCTCTACCAGGACCACAATTCAAACCATCTCAATTTCCTTGATCTCGTTCATTGTGGTTACAATGATCATCTCCATGGTGGCTGCTGCCATTGTCACTACCTCCAGGATCACAATCTGGATTTCCAGACCATAGCAGGAATTGATGTCTCATTTCGTTGATGGGTACTACCCCATTGAATACCACTCCTTGATCATCATAGCAAGAGAATCCTCCAGCTCGCAGGTCTTCAAGTCTCATGCGTTGGAATGCAATGCAGTCAGCAAATGACTCTGCCAATGTAATCTGCAGTAGTGGTTCCATAGGGCTTTGCTCAGTCTTTTGTTTTACCTGAGGGGACAATACCTCCTCAGGTTGCAGAACAGTGGGCAATACCACAGATGCTATGTGTGCTGGAATGGTGGTGACTGATTCTGCCATTATTATTGGTACCTGGGATTGCCTCTGTTGAGGCAGGACCGGCTAGCAATGGAACAGAGTGATGAAGAGAGAGCTAAGGGACTGTGAAACAGAGGTGATAATCCCAGTGGTTGGTAGAACACTAATGTATTAAGTATATACCTGTGAAACAGAGGTGATACTAAATACTGTAAGTAAAGAATGTGATGATAGGTAACAAGACTTATATCTCAGTGGTGGATAGAACACTGAGGTGTTATGGAGACGATTGGACAGAAAACATACTAATGTGATGCATGTCACACATCCTCAACACTCCCTCTTGAGATGAACATGGATTAAGCGACACCAAGAAGTTCTTGGAACTTTTTGAACTTGACACGAGCAAGTGACTTGGTAAAGATGTTCGCAATCATGTCAAAAGTGAAAACGTAGTGTAGTTGGACATGGCCAGAGGAAACAGTTTGGCGAATAAAATGACAATGAACGTCGATATGTTTTGTACGTGTGTGAAATGTACATGCGTGAAATGTAGCATTCTTTGACTCTTGTCACATGGTGCCTTGGTTATCACAAAAGAGATCAGTAGGTAAAGAATGAGAGTAAAAGAAAGAAAGATCTGCGAGTAATTTATGAATCCAAATGACATCTTTTGCAGCATGCATGAGTGCAACATATTCAGACTCAGTGCTGGAGAGAGTGATGATGGGTTGTTTCTTTGAGCTCCACAATACGGCACCAAGACCAACAAAGAAGGCAAAACCAGATATAGAGTGACAGTGGAGGTGGGATGCCCAATCAGCATCCAAATAGCCTGAGATCTCAGTGTCTTTACCTCCAAGAACTAGTTTCATTACTGGGGTACCATGTAGGTAATGGAATATGTGAGTGACAGCCATCATGTGCATGGCTCGCAGGGCATCAAGATACTGGGAGAGAATGGCAACAGTGTATGCGATGTCAGGACACATCATAATGGCGGCGTACATGAGTGAGCTGATCATCTTGTGATACCATGTTTTCTTGGTGGGTGACAGCAGAATTGGTGATACTGATGGAGAATTGGGTGAAAAATCAGCTGCTGGTTCCATGGGCATGACAACAATTTGAGATTCCTCAAGACCAAAGCATTGGATAATCTGTTCAATGTACACTTGTTGGCCTAGCAAAATGGTGCAAGCATTGAGGTCTCATGTAAGGCTGACTCTCTGAGGAGCCAATTGATTGGGCTGAGATTGACAATCTCAAAATGCTCACTGAGTTGCTTCTTGATAAGGGAAGTGGAACTAGTAGAGTTGCCAATGATGATAAAATCGTTTGTGGCTATTGCAACAATAGGATAGCTATCACTGTCAACTTTATAGAAGATGGCAACATCAGCTTGACACATTGTGTAGCCAAGGTCCATGAAGGTATTGACTACCTCCTCATACCAGTGGTGAGCACCCTGTTTGGTTCCATACAGGGGGCGCTTGAGTCGACATGCGAGTTTCAAATCAGGTAGATTATTGAGTTCAGGAGGTAGCTTGTGGAATCAACAATAAAAGGGGGGAAATTGCATATGAATGATTTTGTTTTCTTTAAGGGAGAAATTGAGGTAGACGTCTTTGACGTCTGCCTGCTTGATTGATGCATTGCACAAGGCTGCAATATATAGTAGTATCTGAAGTGTGGCAGCATGAACTGTTGGTGCGAACGTTTCGGTGTAATCAACGCTGAACTGTTGCTTGAATCTTTTAGCAACTAGTCAAACTTTGTATCAGACAATTTGGGCGCCTTGTTTGCAATGAAGAACGTATCTACAGGGGGTGACGTTTGCATCTGAGGGAGCCTCAATGACAAGTCATACTGGTGGCATCCTGGTGAGCTTTCATTGCTTCACTAATAAATTCACCACCTCAATTGCTGCCATAGGTCTTGATACTCACATTGCAATGGGTCTTAACCCATGCCTTGTAGTCACGATATGCTGGGAACACCTCAGACCTTTGGGCTAAGAACATGATATGTTCCTCATGCATGTACAGGTTGACGTTGATGTAGGAATAACTACTTCCTCCAAGCGACCAAAATTTGGCAGGACCCCATAGATCGCCAACAATCTTTTCCCCATAGTGAGTATACTTTGTCTCACTTTTCTTTGGGAACAGCTGATGCTGTGCTTTCCCTTTGATACAGGCCTCACAGAAATCAGGCTTGGATGACATGTTGAGCTCAATGCCAGTGATCATCCCAAGTTGGACAGCTTCATGTAAGTCTTTGTGATTGATATGCCCCATTTGACGGTGGAGTTCACTAATTGTGATCAATTTGGATGCAGTGTTTGCTGTGAGTTTCAGGGATGACAAGGTGAGTGAGTTGTCAGCACAATAAAGCCCTCAGCCTGCAGGGACATGACCAATTACCTGACATTGTGGTTGAGACTGCATATGATGCACATCCCATCCTCAATGAGGGAACACCCAGCACAATCAAGGCACAAGATGGACATGAGTGTAAAAGCCATTGCAGATGCATGATAGACTTCCTTTAAAATGATGGGTACTGACTTTTCCCCTGACTTCATGGGTAGGCAAACACGTAAATCTCCTCTGCTGAGAGTGCTGAAGGTACATCCATCAGCAGCACGCACAGGTTCAGGACTGATTTTCTGATAATTTAGGAACTTTTTGAGAGATGGCAAAAAATGACTGCTGGTGCTGCAATCAATGATAACGCTGGCAGAAGGAGATGCAGTGTGAGCTTCATGGCTGTGGCCAGAGGTGATGGCGAGTGCAATGTTATTGCCAATGGCATCATCGGAGGTATCAATGGTGAGGGAAGTGAGAAAAGCGTAGTTTTTGTCCTCCTCTTTGGTTTCAACGGTGTTTGCTGACTTTGATTTATCCACCTTGTCCTTCCCCTCACCATTATGCTTTTTCAGCCACCAGTCAGGCGCTTTTCCGGCCATGCCTCTGCCATCCTCAAAACACTGGTCCTTGGTATGTCCATCTTTTTTGCAATCATTGCAATGACGCTTATCATTGCCTTTAGCCTTGCTCTTGTCCCTTTTGGAATTGCCTCAAGCCTTGGCATGTGTCGCTACCATCACTTCATGTTGGTGATTGATACTGGTTTCAATTGCTGCACTATTTGCCTCCTTGTTGAGGGATGTACAAATGTAACTGGCAAAAGACGCATCAGAAATGGGACAACCAATTTCAGCAAGGCGTTCCTTGATAACAACCATACTGCAACTTCACTGTTTTCAACAAAGCAGGAGTTCTGCAGTTGGGCAAGAAGGTCAGTCTCATACATGGCACCTTTGTTACCATGAATCGACGTGAGTTTCCTCCAGATGGCAGCAGCAGTAGTTTACCCCTTGATTTGATGGAAAGTGGACTGATCTACTGTGCCATAGATAATCTCACAGAGTTGCGCTTCCTTCTGTAGCCACTCCTCAGTCAACTCCTTGTGGTCCTCAACCTCCATATCCAATAGCAGAACCAACAAATTGGTGCTTTGGTAGAAGGATCCATCATGCTCAATGAGCTTGGCTGGTACTTACAAAGTGACGTTGAAGCTTCTTTGATGTTACAGCATTGGTGACGCGTTCCTGGTAAGTTGGCCAATTGGAACTATGAGCCTCAAGCTTTGGAATTGTCAACTTTGTTGACAATACATCATAGGTATTTGCGGGGCCCATAAGCTGTTGAGGCAGAACTGGCTAGCGATGGAACAGAGTGACAAAGAGAGAGCTAAGGGACTGTATAACCTCAGTGGTTGGTAGAACACTAATGTATTAAGTATATACCTGTAAAACAGAGGTGATAATAAATACTGTAAGTAAAGAACATGATTATAGGTAATAAGACTTACACCTCAGTGGTTGGTAGAACACTGAGGTGTTACAGAGACAATTTAATGGAAAACATACTAAAGTGACACATGTCACACATTCTCAACAGCCCCAAGTAATGTTGCTGTCTGTACACTGCAGCAATTCAAGCCTGAAATTGCTTGTCCATTTCTCCCTGCTGACATGGGCCAAAAATATTACTCATAGCCTCTGCCAGATGGTTGATATACCATAACTTATAAGTTAGAAATCTTATAGGGTTCGCATCATTGAAAGTTGAAGAATCAGTTCTTTGACATTGTTTGCAATCCTGATAGCACTCAGCTTTGAGAGCTAATATTTCTGTCACAACCCCACCTTTTTTGCCTCATCATTGTCCACGACTTCCACCATGTACCTTTTCCCTGCCACCACCAGCAGATCCCAACGCGCCCAAACGTGTTGCACGCATCATCAGACACATCACTGACCATCCCCTTTTGGACACATTGCCGAGACACACCACAACGGCTCACTACAGCTCGCCCCCACACCTGTCTAACCGCGTACCGGCCATACAGTCCTGTGCTGCATGTCTTAGCCATTCTATTAACCCTTGCCGATGTCATTCCGATGCCCTGTTCCACCATAGTACTTAATCATCATACCTTCATAGTCAGTCCCTAGTCTCGATATTAACCCCAGTTTTCCCAGTTTGTTCCTATCTCATCTTACTTGTCTTCTTCATCTTTATCATTGCAATCTATCTCTGTTTTCCAGTCTTTTCACCAATGCTTGATTAAGTCCATCCCTCAATCTCTTTTCGCTTTAACTTAGCAATCACCGACCCTCAACCCCAACTTTTCAGTGCATCTTGTGCTCCCAGCAACACAGATCACTTTGACATCCCATAAGTCTACGAGCCATTTTGCAGATCTCTCTGACTAGTAGGTTCTTGCTCTAGGTGAGAGCCCCCAGGTCAGTGGGACCTGACATAATATTGAGACTCTCTCTACTCATTGAAAAGCTTGAATGGCAACCTATACTCAAGCATATTGGCCAACGGTGACCTACATGGTTGATCAGTATGGCCGCCCCATTTTCCTCAACCCAGCCAACAATCCTGTCACTCCTCCAAACCAGCAGCAGCCTGTTATACCTGTTGCACTATATCCAACAACTCACTACTGGCCGATGGACCAAACTGGGTATTTGTTGGGACCTTCAATTAGTTGAGGTCCTGGTATGAACTGGCACTCTTTGGTGCAACCCCCTGTATGGGTCTTGGATCTCCAAGCCTACACCAGTATGTTGCCCAAAGCTCAGAACCAGATGTGGACTGCTCCAACACCTGCCAGCACTGCTCCGCTTGTGGCAGGACTGGTGCATTCAAGTGGATGGGACAGCTTTCAGCCCCCCACCACCACTGTTGCCCACCAGCTTCACCGTCGAGTTCCAGTAGCAGCAACAACTGGCTACACCCCTCCAACCCCATTGGGACAAGGAAACGCATCCTGGGGCAACAGCGACCCCTCGCTTTGGCATGTGGAATGATTGGCAGAGTATTCTTGGCAGCGTGATGTGATTCTGAAGGAGCTTCATCTCTCGTGAGAGGCATTCTCTCTAAGGACCCAGGAATTCTTTGAGAACCTAGGGCGACCTGCATCAGAAGCTACCACAGAAGTTTGGGCTGATTGCATCTTGATGCTCTCAGAGCTCTACAAGCAAGGGGACCTCTCGCCGTGTCTGCTTAACCTTCTAAGGGATGACGCTTCATTGCGTGATGAGCTGCACGTGGATTTGATCCAATCAATGGTTTGGAGTAAGGTCCTGCCCAGCAGGGCTTGAGGTTGCCACCTCCTTCTGGCTATGGTACCGCTTATGGTTTCTTTGGCGCAGGCAGCGCTGATAATACAGGTGGTGGCCCATCCCCAGAACCACCTTTTGGACCACCTAGCGGCCCCCCCAGTCCCCCTGGTCCCCCTAATGGACCACTGGGTGGTGGCCCCCCAAACTGGTTACCTGGCAGCCTGCCCATTGGCAGTGGAGCACTGGGTGGCCCTCCTCCTGAGGTACCCCCAATGGCGGACCCTCTGGTGGATAAGGACCCACGGTTGGAGTGTTTCCGCCACAAGGCAGCGCCAGCAATCATTACTATCACTACTACAATGCTGGTGCCCCGATGCAGAACAACAATGATCACGGCAACCATGGCAGCATGTGCAAAGCCCTTGCTCATGAAGGATGGCTAAACATCCAAAAGACCAAACCCTTCAGCAGGCACAACTCATGGAAGTGGCAAATTTTCCTCATTCAGTGCTTGATCATGTTCCAAGGCAAGCCAAACACATTTGCTTCTGACCAAGCACAGGTTGCATTTGCCACATCCTACCTGCAAGGCATTGTGTTGGATCACTACACTGCCATTCTCCGCTTCAATCCTAGTCATCCCCTCTTCACAAGCTGGCAAGCATGTGTCGACAAGTTCTCCTCCAAGTTTGGCATATACAACACTGTTGCCAAAGCTGAAAGGAAACTCGTGTCTCTCAAGATGAGCGCCGATGAGCGTTTCACTGCATTTGTTGTCCAATTTGAGAAGGAGGCTTATGAAACAGGCTGGAACTACCATGCACTACAGTTCCAGCTTAGCGAGGCCCTGCCAGAGCGCATCCATTTTAACTGGTGCTTTGCGATCACTATTATTATCCATATCATTATCAATATCCATAGCATCATCTTGAAGATGAGTTCTTGTAGATAGAGCATTTCTATGAGCTAATGCAGCATCTCTGACTAGTGCAGCATCAGGTCCAGTTAAAGGAGGTATAGATCTATGTTCATCAACACCAACTACACCTGCAGGATCACTA
>JAGGAX010008460.1:0-21069 GCA_017657335.1 Termitomyces titanicus | reverse complement strand
AATGAAAGATACAGCTACCCATCGTTGGCTGGATCCCAATGCACGACTCCCACGCAGATCGAAGCGCAAGCGCCGAAGAGAAAGGGGATGTTGAGCTGGCCGCGTACCAAACACTTACGCAAATGGTAGAGTGTTCTCACCTCTTTATAGACGAGGAAAATTTTCGAGCAAACAACAGGTGTTCTTGTACATTCCAGCGCTTGCTTAGCCAAGGATAAGAACCTCGAGTTGATTGATAAATAAGTCTGATTCTTACCTCTTCCGTCGTGTTCGGATTCAGTCTTTCTGACAAGATCTGGCTTCAGCCTTATAATCTCCTTGTTCTCTCACGAGATCTTACGATTCCGTAGTTGAATTTGATGTCAAAAGGATCGAAGACGTCTCTTGTTATGAGGGATGCCTTTGACAATGTGGTTTACTTGACGGACGCAAGCCACTTGTATAGTCTCTCGTTCTATCGCAACACAAGAACATGACTTTATTAGAGGCAAGGGTCATGGTCTCATCATCAACCTCTTCGGGCCGCCTGGCATCGGTAAGACCTTGTCTGCCGAGGCAACGAGCGAGCGTGGTGAACTTGATACCATCGCTTCCGCACTTGACAAGGCAATGGATAAGATATTTGATGGAAAGCGATTGTTCTGATTGACAAGCTGGTCAGTATCAGCTGAAGACATCGCTCATCTGGGCGGATGTTTTCCTTGAACAACGTTCCCTGTGAGCGAAATGCCATGATAACCGTCTTGTAGATCGGCTTTTATTCTATTCATATTGACGTTGTAGCTCACGAAACATACTCCACAGGCTCCGCCATGTCGAATACTACCCCGGATCCTCTTCCTGACAACAAACCGCATGCAAACCTTTGACAAAGCCTTCCTGTCTCATATCCACGTCACGGGACTTCCACGATCTCTCACAGGAGTCAATGACAGGTCTAGACCACTTTCATCGCGACGCTCGGTGCGACGAACGATGTCACCTGGCTCAGATCACGGCGTCGCAGCGCGTGGTGTTGATGGGCGCCAAATCAAGAATGCTACGAGGACTGTACATTCGCTCACAGTTGGCCAAGGGGAGAGCGTCGGATTCAAACATTTTATCATGATGAACTTGGGAAATGAGCTTAAGAGCTGAGGAAGGGGAAATGGTGATGGGAATTTCCTGGAATGAGAGTGGGAATAGAAGGGATCACTGCTGACGACAGAAACGTGTTACATGTCTTCACGTACTTACTAGGTAACACTGGTTATTGTTTTTATATATGACTTGATGGAACAGCAGCACAGTATCTAGAAACTTCTCATTGTGAACACAAGTAGACGTGAAACATGAAGAGATGAATACCTACTTATAATGGAAGAAGATCAATCCCGGGAGAAGACATAGAAGTTGGACTTCTAAGAAGCTTGGCACAAGGCGATTACCCAAGTTATGGGAAAGGTATGTGCAGATTGACAGATTTGGATAAGTAACAGGAGGTATTTGGAACGTCTTGTACTTGGGGGCGTATATTTAGCTCTGGAGTTCATAATGAGGTCTAGGGCACGTTAGGGGCACATAAGTAAGCCAAGAAGGAGTTCGATTTCAGATAGAATCTTTGTCAAAAGTCCAGAATCTCCTTGACAGTCGGAAAATATCGCTTCCCATCAATCCCCGCGTGCCATATAAATAGGCATGACATCGACAGATTCCAAACATGATGGTGTTAACAGCTATGGACTTCTGAACAACAAAAGACATGACACGAAGCGGGCCAAGAGTGGGACTGGAGAAGCGAGAATAGGACTTTGGCGATGCAGCGCGGAAACTCTGCGTCAAGTAAGTATGAACGCAATCGGGCGCAGTGATGTGGGTACTCCGATTGCCTATTCTTATGCTGAATCCTGCCTCGTTGGTACGGCATACTCATTTATCATATCAAGTGGAAGAGAAATCCTCCTTCCTGTGCGCAACTTTTGCAATGTGCCATGTCAATCATCAATGTCTCCGAGAAAATTTTCCGGCCCCCATCGAAACTTATGCGTGCTGCCGAAAGCAAAGCCGGGATGAACATAGTCGGACTTGAACTAACATCTGCATCAGGTACAGATTGTTTCCATGATTTCTTGAGGGATGTCCGAGTCCTAAACAGTACGTCATAGAAACTCTGACCATATCAATTAGCTGGAACGCAAGATCAGGCATGGTCATTACATATCTGCAGGTAAATATAGATCAAACGACGACGTATGTTTCGATGTTTAAAATGTAATTGAGGAATGAGTCGCCCAGCTGAGTTACACAGGGAGTTGCACGGAACTTGTGGGGGCGACAAGAGGAAAGAGGACAAAGTCTTGTAAACAGGACGAAAAAGGCAATGTCACGTTGTCGATGTTACAGCGGTAACGATGGCAACCAATTGTTCTGTTCTGAGTCTATTAATTTCCACTCCGAGGTTGCTTTGTTCTCGGAATTCAAAATTTTAAATGTGTCACCGTTTATTTAGAGCATTACCCAAATACAGTCCTCCCATTGTACCCCCACCGCATTGTTTTGGTTTTAAACACAACTAGTCACTGGCCTTCCTCCCGCATCTCAGTCCACTGGTTGGTCTTCCGTATATTCTACTTTGCTCACTCCGTTCTCTTCTCAGTAAATAATTCCTACTTCTTTTGAAACTATCTGTTCAACGATGACTGTTCTACTTGGTCCGCCGCCTACCGTCAATCGCCTTGAACACGACGAACGCATGCGATTAGTGCGATCTCACCGAAAACTTGAGGCGGTCTTAGGTGCCGCTCCATACTATATTGAATCCATTTCGCAGCTCGACACAACAAAAGCCAGTCGTCGGGAAGGCCGAATTTTTGCTGGGTCGCCAACATCATCTCCTACTTTGTCTATGACAGAGAAACCTTCGTACTTTAAGCCTTTGAAAATTGTTCCGACCTCGAAACAGAGCCCACGAATAGTAGAGCTTTCACGCCCGCTTCTACTCCGCCTGCGATCCGTACCAGTTCCACCTTCGGGCAATCGTGCGGCACTATTATCCCCGCGCATCTCATCCTTAGCTCCCGTGACCCCGATTTCTCCGACATTCACTATCGATTTGGAGAGATCACAAAGGAGCAGCCTCAAAACTCGACGAAGGAAAATGGCGAAACTCACACGAACATTGGGTGAGAACATACCACCCGAGCTCGTCTTCCGAAATGAAAGGCCCATCGAGCCACGGTCAACTGAAGACACGCCTATCCCTGGACCCTCTTCGAGTTCGGCCAATACGCCATCCTCGTCCTCTTCTAACTCCGCAAAACCCCGATCTGTGATCTCGCGGCCCAGAGCCAAGTCATCGCGTGCGCGTCCCAAAATTCCTCCTGTGCCGTCCAAACCCCCACCCCCACCCCCGTCCACCTCAGTCGTCGACATCCATCTTCCACCCCCACAGACATCTCAAACAAAACTAACCCTCGCAGAACGCCGACGCAAACCTCGACCCCGCAGCCTAAGCGTCTCCACCGGCACAGACATGTACATAGCTGCTGCTGCCTCCGCCGCAGTCCAGTTACGTTTTCAAGTTCCGCCCGCGAAACGCAGCGAAGACATAGTCGTCGCCAACATCACTGCCCCAATTGTTCACACAGAGGTTATCACCGTCCGAACTAATCTAGATGTCTATCCTCAACCGCATTATCTCCTCATAGATGAGAAAGCCACGAAGGATATCTTCGAATCATACTCCCCATTCCCGTTTCAGTCCATCGAGACGGTGCCACCACCCCTCGCACAGCCCCAGCTCCACACCAAGTCGAAGTCGGCATCGGCATCTACCGTATTCACGCCGGCGCCGGCGCAGCGTAACTCTGGAGTCCCGTCTGCGTTCCGTAGATCTGGCAAGCGGAAGGAGCTTGGGTGGAGTGGAGAATGGAACCAGGATCTAGGCAACGTCGTAAAGAATTTGAGGAATCTGAAAGCACGGTAGGGTGGACCTTGTGCGCTTTATCTGGTCCCCATCTTGGTCACCTCCCTCTTTGTTTCCCCTTTCACACCTTAGTTCCCTTTGTCCCCCTCTCACAACGTGTATCGAGAAGTCGATGGCGGACCTACTTGTTGTATCTTTGTATGTCTTACGTCTTTGCGATCATCCATTTGTATTCACCATCATCCACAAACGTATACTGCCGGCTCGTCTTCCTGTACTTTTGACTCGTGTTCTTTTATGACTTCTATGTACCCCTATATCCCTTATGACCACCTGGAGTTAGTTTTGGAACTATCATAGTATCTATCGTATATTCCGATCCAATTTTATATATAACATACATTCATCTATTTTCTACCCCTTCTATGAATGGAAACTTACATATAAAACACTTCATGGTTCGTCGGAAGAGTTGATCCGTTGGGATATACAATCCTTCCTTTGTCTTTGCTACATCCCACCCATCAGTGGAGTCTGGACTCACGAACGAACCTCTTGCCATCGTACCAGATCGTGCCTGTGCAAAAATATCCACTCGAGTTCCTGGAGATGCCCACCCAAGGCACACAACTTTCCAGCCAACATTGTTGAAGTCAAAATGCCCCAGAATCCATACTTCGATTGTCGCGATTTGCACCAAAGCCTAAACATTCTTGAACAGGGTGAAAGTCGATTTCACGCGTATCGCTTCTATATTGACTTAATTGAAGGTTCCTCGGCTAATTACTACTACATCTTCATCTGATGATACGTTCAGCCCGTCACCTCGCTTTTGCTTCGTTTTTCTTTCTTCTTGCTCTTTTTACCTCCAGAGCCCTTTCTATGCCGCTCACGTTGAATAATTACCACTGGCACAGGTACAAATACTGTGGAAGGATTCGGATACGTTGCCTGAGATGAAGAAGCAAGCGGTGACGTTTTCGGAGTCGTTGAATGTGAATAGTGAGGGCCCACCGCCGTGGTAGTCACAGGTTGCGTGTAACCCCCCGTTTGGACTTGAGGTATCGAGATGTGGGTTTGGGACCCCGGTGGTGAAATCTTGAAAACAAAACAATCATTATTGATTGCTATAAAGAAGCCCGCGAAAGAAGACCCACCACGATAGAAGTGCTTTGGCCCTTTGAGGGGACAATGACAAGCCCTGCTGAAGGAACCCACCCAGACTGTGGATATACGTATGTAGGCTTATCCGATGGGGGGATGGTGACCATGTATGTAGGAGATGTCTGACGGGATGCGGCTTCTAGATGGGAGGTAGAAGCATGATGGCGTAAAGATGTTTTTTGAGGTGGTACTACTGGTTGAAGTGACCGCTGAGAGGCATGAGACATACTGGCGTGTTGGTATTGTTGGCCCGGAGCTTCCGGCGCAATGGATACATGTTGAGAAGGTGCTGGTGGCTTCTGAGGGTGTGAGGCGGTCACGTAGGTCGAGGACGTCCGGGATGTGTGAGTATCTCGCTGTTGAGGTGTCGCGTGAAGATGGGTAGAAGATCCATGCCGAGAGACAGTTGGTGGATGTTGGGCTTGAGAGGATACAAGAGAAGTACGGGAACGTGGTAATGTATGATGATTGGAATGTTGCAAATATTGAGAATGAAGTTCAGCGGCTGAACGTTGGCGTGAGGATGCGAGGAAAGATTGCGAATGCGGGGGATTTTGAGGATGAAAGTCCTGAGATTGCGAAGAGCGGAGTGGAGTATTTACAGGGCTAAGAAGCTGTCCTCTCGGTGTCAATGGACAATGGCTACCTATTTGAGATGGTGGTACAGTGAGAGCGTTGCCGTACTCGTTGCGGTATCCCTCTGTAGTTGCCACCCAGTTTGAAATGCGCTGCTGGGTTGCAAGGTAACGCTCGTAAGCCTCTGGGGAGTAGTCGTATTCAGTCATATAGTTAGGTAGCGGACGGTGGGCCAATTATCGAATGGAGGTCATAGTATTTATACTTGAACAATGGAACAACGGAGGTCAATGCGTGAAGCATGTTGGCGCATTGATGGAAGCCATTCTCGGAGCCACGGGCTATGGAAGTTTTTAGACATCTTGTGGTGGCACGAATTTGATTATTACCAATTCCTACGTAGTCTCTTTGACATCATTACATATGATTGTACTAGTCAAAGAGATCAAACTCCAAAAAGTGGAATATATATTCTGAAAAATATACATCTAAGCAAACGCAAAAGCAGGAGCTAAGTATAGAATGGATAAGATCTAAACACGTAAAATATAAGGCGTTACAAGGTGTACATGCAAAGGGAAGTATCGGTATGAAAATCCACATAATAGAACCAAGACGTCGAAATGAATGTTTCTCATAGCAATATGGGCCCTGATTCATGGAATCAGATATGAATAGCGAGGAAAAGCGACTAGCGCTGATGCCTCTCCCATCTCTCCTGCAATTTTCGCAACTCATTCGGAGAGTGCCACCGAGATATAACACCCTGACGAGCCTCGCTCTCATCGGCGGGGGGTCCTTTCTCTCTCCCGACCTCTATGCTTTTCCCGCTCTCGCTCCCTATCCGGCTCACGTTCTCGATGACGATGCCGAGCCCGATAGCGGTCCTCTCGCTCTCTGTCCTTGTCACCTCTGCCTTTATGTCGTTCCCAAGACAAGGGTCTGGATCGATCCGGCCACCTGCTCTTATCCCTATCCTTGTCCTTGTCTTTCCTTTCCTCCCTCCGCTCGCCTTCTCCATATTCTCGTTCAGCTCTTGACTCCTCTCTCCCTCTCTCATCTCGCTTTTTTTCTTTCTCTCTTGTCTTGTCCCTTTCTCTCTCCCTTTCTCTCCCTTTCGCCCTCTCTCGATCCATACCTCCATCCAAGGAACCTCTCAACAACCCCCGCTCATTTCCTCCGATTCCAGCCTCCCCAGTTGCAGACCCAGGCCAATGATCCAATGACAACTTCGACCTCGGCGCCTCTGACCACCCTCTACGATGATGTTTGCTTAACTTGTTCTTGACAGGGCTGCCTAGCCATGTTTTCGATGTCATAGAGCTTGTGGGAGACGGAGACGGAGATGCGAGTTGGGAGAGCGAGCCTGAGCGTTCTTTCCTGCTAGTCGCTTTTCCTTTGGTTTCTCCGCTAGTAGAGTCGGTTTTTTTCTGACTAGCGAAGTTGAGAAACATGCGTTTTAAGAACGGTTCAGACTGGGTAGGGGGTTGGTTCTGTATAGGTAGTAAGGTGGAGAACGAACGACATACCTTCCGATCTGGTGATCTAGACGGCTCAGGTATAAGACCCGCCGGCGCATGAGGGTAGGGATAAGCCGGGGCCGAATTTGGAGGGGAGAGTGGGGAGGAAGCATATGGAAACGGGTAAGCTGTCGCGGTGCGAAGTTGTTGTGCTCGTTGCTGCTGATGAAGGAAAGGACTCGAGCTACTACGACTCCAATACTGCTGCGAAGGGTACACTGGCGCCGAGGCGGGTGGAGGCGGCAGGGGTGCCGTTTGCGACCGAGTTGGTTTGTTTCGTCGCTTTCCACTCAACTCATCATCCAACTCGACTTGTCCGTTGATTTCCGCACCATAAACGTAGTATGGCTTTGGCCCCGGAAGTGGCATAGGACCGGGAAGTGGCCCAAGGGGCATGGAACCGGGAAGTGGCCCGGGTAACGGCAGGCGAATCGGGGCTTGCATGCTGGAAGAACGTTTTCGAGTGGTGATAGGAGGGGGGACGTATACATATTCAGAACTAGAGGATGTATCCTGCGAGTCGGAGAAGCGGTGGTCGGCGGGGTATCTTGACCCTGGATGGAGGCTGCGATTCTCTAGTGGTGGAGGCCGAGCAGTGCCATCAGATGACGACCTACACACCTGAGGCGCCTGTGTGCGGGCAGCTGTTGCACGCAAGGCGTCCATGTGTTCTCGATGGCTGTATTTCCAGTCGTTTCTCCGCTCGCGGTCAAACGCCTTCTCAGAAGGAGTTCTATGCTTTCTTGGCCTTTTCTTCTCATCAGACTGCAAAGACCAAGGTGGATTGGTGTCCCGAGAACGAGAATGAGGAAGAAGTTCTTTTGGAACGTCAGAGGCGGGCGTTGCAGCCTGGTAAGGATCTGCTTTTGGAGTTTGGCTCGTATGGCGGACCCATTGTGCAATCTTCCGTTGGCCCTGGATGTACCGCTCATAGGCCTCAGGGGAGAAGTCGTACTCCGTCATTAGTAAAGTATGGCGTAGGTTGTGGTTAGTGATCAGATAAGGCCTGTGGTATCGCAACTGCTGTCCTGACTCCTGAACCCAAAGTAAGAGACTTCGTATTATAGGTATAGGCGATCCAACGTCAGAGAAGAGAATAATGAATGTAAGGGGGATGCTTATAGTTCATTTGCCCGATCTGAGTCTATGAAGACAACAAATTAGTACAACACAACACGAGTTCAGCAGCCAACGAAGTGGTTGCGAACCATCATCATCGGCCCGTTCCCACGTGTTCAACTGACAAGATATTTTTTTCGGTGATCTTGCCTTTTCAGGTGAAGCCACGAGTCACGTATGTCCCTGTCACAACGACGACACGTTTCCACGAATTAGGGACGACCCCATCACTTTCAATTCATTGAACTACATACAAGAGCTAGCCATGATCAAAATCAACAAGGCTCCTTCTCTTAGTCCATCATCTGGGACTCCTGGATGAGAGTTCGGTGGAAGGACCGGCCAACCGATAGTGAATGTTTTGTGAGATGTTGGTGCCCTCATTGGTGGTGTGTGGTAAACAATGATCATACGACCTGCTGTCGCAGCCACAATTCATCTGTGGGTCTTCCAGCGCCGGTCAACCACCGCTCACGTCTCGGAAAGTGCCTCTCCTTGCTCACGCAAGCCCGATATAGCGCATTGTGGAATTCTACCTTGGTTTTTCACGATTTCTTGATACATATGTACACTAGTAAGTACCCGGTTCCGGATATGTTCTCGAGCGCTTAACGATTATCGATTAGCACTTGCGGGCGCCAGATGCGGGGAACGCGAATTTCATCTCAAGTGAGTTGCATCATTAGTATTCTTTGTGAACAAATGTGACGAAACTGTACAACTTCGACTCCACAGAGGCAAGCATGTATGCTCGAATAAACGTCGACTTGTGTCCTCCGACTCACGTATACACTAAGAGTTTCGATTCTAGACTGGTGTATTCGGCGTATTCGGTGTTTCACTACTCAGAATGATCCAGTTTTACCACCCAACAATAACACCAGTCTCATGTTTCCTTGAAAACAAAAGGCCTAATCGCCGGTGCTTAAATCTACATTCGGAAACTTTTATATATATACTCCCTGAACAGTCTGTCGACGTGGCCTGATGTCTCGTTCCTAGGCCGCCATGCATCTCACTTCGACGCGTTGACACCACGCTAATGTAAGTTCACTCCTTTCGCAACAAAATCAATAAATGCTCGCTCTTTCGGGGAACCGTTATAGAAGCTGAGGCAACACGACAAAGCTCAAGGTCGATACAAAGCATTGAAGTCGCAATTCGTGACATCTCAAATGCGCTCTCCGTACAATTCCGATCTGAATGGCGTCCTTAAGGTGTTGGTATCAGTAGTTGGACGTCCTCGGCCAGCTGATTGAAATCCGTCTCTCGTTCTACTATCACCTCCACTCCTATATCCCTCGTTCTGGTCGAGCACCGCTATTGTTGGTAGAACCGAAGACGATTGATGATGTCTCAGGCACTTTGAGATGATGTTCTCCTCGTGCTTTCAATTACCGATAAATAAACCCTCTTTCCACGTCTTCTTTCCACGTAATCACGTCCCACTGCTGATATTCCAGCTCAATTCAAGATGATGCATTTCCAGACCTTCCATCCTCCAGCTTAGGTCCACGACCTGCACTGGGTACCTCCTTTCTTCTTTTGCTGTCCCATGATCCAGACCCTTGTCTTGTTTTCCGACGCCGAACCATCGTTTCTTCGTAATGACGATTGCAGTAGTTATACCCTCCGTACGCAAAATTAGCTCAGGTGCCGTTTGAACACTCGAGTACTCACGTCGGAGCAGAAACGACATGTCTTCAATTCAAGTGTGCGAATCAATACATCAAAAAATAGACGCCCGGGCCTGAATATCCCTGATCTTCCCATATGGTATACGCTGTAGTTTATGTTCACCACAGCTGCCATTTTATCTTTGAAACCTGTAGATTGGTCCGCTATCTGTTCCCGAAAGTTAAAGCGTGTCCTCTCATACGCTCGTCTTTAGGCGGTGTCCTAGGTGGCTTAACTCATTCTATTTCTATCGTCGTGGTTATCATGTTCGGGGCGGCACCAGACAGCATCACGAGGCAGGCACCTTACAGATATCGATCCAGTGCTAGGCCTCGAGGAAGACTCATTTAATTTTGAAGTCCGCTACAATGTGACAGATGTTGGGTCTGGAACCACAAAAGACCCTCAATAAGTATGATCACATCTCACAAATTGGACCTATCGTTACCCGTGATCACCAACTTCTTTCCAGAAGCTTCTTGATACATGTTGTTAGCGGTGAATTCCCACTTCTATTTGACAGAGCGTGTATCTTGTGTTATTTCTTCAAGGATCTTCAAGTGCTTACGAAGTTCCCCGATCATGGGCGACGTTCTGCTGCATTTTCACCCCCTCCCCAGATACCTTCCTTGGATAGCATTGGAAAGGACCCTGAATTACTGTTGTGTTACTCTAGGAAGCTTTTATTTGCTTCTCTTTCCTAGAGATTGGTCGCCCATTATGATGTTATGAAGCTTTTATGTCAGGTGTTGGAGTGAAATCAACTACAGAAACCGAGCTCAGTACGTTCCTACTTTGGAATCGTGGAGCCGGTATTTCTCAGGTTATTGAGTACTTTTGGTACTGATTACCTCTGTTCTCGCTTTGTGATCAAAGGCACGAGGAGTGCTACCTCATAGAACATCACGTAATCGGTTCTTGTTTCTCATTCATTGCCCATCTCTCCAGCTCTGGCAGGTCTTGACTCTGCAGCTCGCGACGCTGTTTACAGTCTAGACGACCGATATTAACAGAGCAGAACAGAGCAGAAAAGTGTTTTTTTTTCTAGATCCTGGGTTTCCTGACTGACTGACAATAGTGCTTCCAAATACCTTTTTCCTTCCGTACCGGATATTACCGTAACGTTCTCGACATTGATGGTCTAAGCTTGGAAACAATACGAATGATGTGTTACCACTTGAAATGGACCTTGTCTCGGCATTGGGAAGGCTTGCCATGCTCTCTTGCCATCGATAATACAACGGTCGTCAGCATCCAACGTCTAGACTGGGATATTCGAGATCCGCTTTATGGTCGCATATCTCCAAATTCTCTCAGGAAAATTTATCTCGCTATATCCATTCAACTGCGAGCACTCACGATCAATTGATTACATCTCTCTTCTAGCACCCCATGATACACTTTGCAATTTACCTGGAACACGCGTCATGGCTTTGAGCCTCCGCTCGTCGGTTCAATCCGAGGATTGGAATATAGTCTCAACATGTCTGGATGAATATTTCAGGCCCTGTACCTTATCGCTGGGCATGATGTCCCTCTCCGTCTCAGAGGATATCCTTCGTGCTATTTTCCAGCTGGTTCAGGCGATGCATACCACTGTGAAGGGGCTCCATCCTCACGTCGTTATATCCCATGTCTCAAAGAATTGGCGACTTTTGGCCCTCAATTCCCCCGCACTGTGGAGCGATATCTTGATCACTCGTAAAACGCGAACAGACGTTTTACGTATCTTTCTTGAGCGTTCTGGGCGCCATGGCCTCGACGTCAATATACTGCATCTTCCCAGTCACCACCGACTCATCGTACCCTCCATCCGCAGAACTGTCTCGTTTGTGGGTTTACATGCTCAACGCTGGAAGCACTTGCGAGTCAGAGGGGACGCCGTTGCATTGTGCAACATTATGTCATTTCTTTTGCGTTTCTCCTTCACAGAATTACAGTCTTTCGAAGTGATACAGACGGAGCCCCATTCTGTCCTCCACTTTGGTCCTTTTAGATTCAACCCCTCATCCCTCATCACAGTTCGTTTGCAAGCCGTGACAATACATGTCGCCGACCCTTCACACCTCGCGGGAGTTGAGATACTCGATCTCGACGCGACCTCATGCCAGTGTATGCTAGACCAATCATGCATGGATACACTGAGTAATGCCGCATTCGTCTCGGAGAGACATCGACCTAGCATGGCATGCCTCCGTCGCCTCAGTATCACAGCAATCATCTTCTATTTTCCTGCTCATCCTTCCTTCGACCCATCATCTCTTGTTTCCCTTAGACTTGGAGGAATACGCGGGTTGTCCCCTGCATCAATACAGGATTTTATCCGACTCTTACACGAACTTTCGGGTCCTAGACTCGAAGATTTCGAGCTAGATGGAGTGGTGGGGTTTGCATGGGAAGCATTCATTCTATCTCTCCACGCAGCTAACGACGTACCCCGATACCCAAACGTTAAAACCATCACATTCCGCTCTTTGACACTAGGGAACTTGGACATGAATTTCGTACGCGAATTCCCGAACATCATTCGTTTGATACTCTTTAATGTAAATCCGCAACCACTTCATTTTCTCGTACGAAATCATCCAGGGCTATGGCCTACCCTCCTCATTTTGATTGACCCAAGGTAGTGAAGGCATCGGTATATCCTGAAGGTACGTTCAAAAATCTTCAGAGTCGACGGTAACGACGTTGAATACGCCACGTCCGCCTATTTTAAGCACTTCAAACCATCATCGATTCTGCTACGGAATGGACATGTACATATACATTGCCACGTATTGGATTTATAATTTTCAGGACGAGTCATTTAGTCGCTTATCGAGCGAATCTCGTAAACCAACCCAGAATCTGGCGCGCTGATTCTTCCTTAGCCCAACCTATAAACACATTGATTGGTCTGTGACTTGATATTCCTACTAAAGGAAACGATGGCTTACGCTCATTCTCAATCTCAAGATTGCAGCGAGTCGTAAACCCATGGGAAACACCAGAAAAGACTGAAATGTGGTAAGCCGCCTTGGCCTCAACCAATAGATCCTCCGCCCTCCTGCGGGACTCGATCGGAAATGTGTGATCAGTTTCTACCATTTATCATAAGCACGGTTTCTAGCGGATGTAAGATATGTTGTCACCTGCACAAACCAGAAGGAGAGGCTCTGAAATGTGATATTTACATGGTCAGGGAATTAACCTATCCGTACATGACGTACTCGTCATCTTCTTGAAGTGATCCTCATTGAGGAACGCAGGGTGGGCGAACGCAGCTGGGAAGACCGGTCAATTCGATTAGAGTAGGAATCTTAACGACATACATGCAGCAACCTTGTTCGTTGTCGCAAGATCGAGTGAGAAAGGCGCTCCGAAGCAGTAGCCTCGTGTTGTTCTATGTTTACGGCATTTTACAAATGTTGGATAAGAACTTACCAACAGCGAAGTACTGTGCATCGACTCCTTTGCATAAAGTTGAGCTTCTGGCAGATGACGCAATAAACTCGTATACCGTAAGTTTCTCTAACCGTCGCGAGCCATTTAGGGTAGACCTCAAGAGATTTCTTCTTGGCATTTGAAATCCAAGCCGCGCGATCAAAACCTTCTTCATTGTCGTGAAGATAGACCCCATCTCCTAAGAAATAATCTATTCCAAGGACCAAGAAGCCTAAGAAAGTTTGAATCATTAAAACAAGGCGAATGATACAACACGTTGACCAAACCATGTTCAGCGAAGTAGTCTTGAGTGAGTTGATTATTCAAAAAAAATGGACCGAACACATCAGCAAGATAGAGGATGATCTTCTTCTGTCCACCTGTCAGCTCAGACGGAGGTTCAGAGATGTAGGTGGGAACGCCAGCGATCTCGACACTTTTGCCCACGGGAGTTCCAGTATGCTTCATCGCCTTGAAACAACAGTCTCCTGGTGGGCCCGCAAGAACGGAAGACGCCATCTGTGCGAACGATGGAAGAAGAGGGAAAGCTGTCTATGGAGGATTTATACTTCCAAGTTCTTCGTGTGATTATAAAGCCATCGTGATTGGAGAGATCACCTGAAAAGCAAAGTAGCCATAAAGGAAGGTCCCATTCTCTCCACATAAACCATGCCTCTCACGTTTGTGAGAGAGTGCTTATGTAGGCCCGTGACAGCCAACTCGGAGGCACTTTTTGGGGGCTGAAAAAGACGCAAACATAGTATCGTTAGTGTAGGCAAGCGAGGGTTAGAAGTCCAAATTTACTCTCGAAACGAGACACGAAGGGCGATTGATGAAGAAAAGAGATGAGGAATTCGACTGAGGAATGTCTTCCTTTTGAGGGAGGTTTTGTTGCTTGTGATGACTCATTAAACAGTGATGGCACTCTAAATTTCTTCAATTACTCCTGTATGTTGTGGTTTTGCTAAAGCACCTTCTGATTCTGAACTCTGGCGGACGGTAGCAACCATAATGAGGCAGACGCACCGAATGCAAACAAAGAGCAGTAAGGAAAGTGAGTTGAGGTCACGATTCACCGACAGTAGTGAGAAGGATCGGAGGGCGGAACCTGGGTTGAGGGTTCTGCATCGCGACCGTAACTTACGGGTTATCACGATTGATGAAGAGCTAGAGGGTTAAAGACATGGTGGTTTGTACTCACATCATCATGACGTACCATTCGCCTAGGAGAGCACGTCTACCTCTTCCCGATGTCGCAGCGTACTATCCAGGCGCTGGGATGCCTACAAAATTCACGTTGATGGAGAGATGAGTACTAATGCTTAGGAATTTTCGAAGGCTTGAAATGCAGTGAAAGTCTTGGGCACGATTTCCAAAATGCCGGGGGCTATCAGTGGGAAGGTACTATATCAGTAGTAAGAGTCCAAGGACTGAGCGCTGTGCTGCCGAGCACTGGGCAAGCATTCGCAAATGGCATTGGTTGCTCCAATTCATGTGGTCAAAGGTTTCCTACTCAGCGGAGACTACTTAGGACTACTTATGACTGAGACAACTGAGCCTATGACCTCGTTGCGACCCTATTGTGTCCCATAAAAAATCAATGAAAATGATTAGTTATCTGTGACCGACCCGAGCCAAGGTGAATTGAAGGGGTCAATTGAGAGCAACATATACAAATAAGAACAATCAAAAAATGATTTCCAATGGCTGACTTGTGGCCCGACCTACTGTCCTGGCCATGCCCTCATCCGCCACTTGTCTAGGCCCTACTTAGGTTACCTACCCCGTTCTACTTTGGTGATACTGTATTTCAGACTCAAGAGTCACTTCTGAACTTGCACTGACTCACTGTGGTGTCCTAAGTTCAGTTTGATTGGTTTGATTTCACGGTCTTCTTGCTTACTACTATTACTAGTAGTGCCACACGATCACCTAAGTCCAATTGTCACCACATACTACCTAAGTTGCCTCATCCAACTTGAACATCTTATATATCTTCTCAGCCGAAAAGTATGTCTTCCTTTGAGTCAGCTGCTCATACTTACTCGCCACTCGGTCGCGCTAGTTCAACTTCTGACATCTTGTTCCATGCCATCCATGAGGAATACACTATGAAAAATAGCTGGCCTTATTCTTGTTTGTTCGAACTTCAGCTTGTTGATGCGGTCCATGCTATCGATCGATGCAGGTGCGTGGCGAAAAAGGATGACTGTATCTGGTTCGCTGGATATGCGGTTTTTCACGCTTGATCATCTGACATACACTTATTGTCATCTGCTTGCCAAGACATAACGCGTGGTATCCATTTCCGAGCCAGACTTTTGCGTGTCAGTGGCCAGCGGCCAGGTGGCATGGTCCTAGATCAATAGAATGGAATCAGGCTTCTTTGATCACAACGACTCTCCTAGTCACATAAGTAGTTAAAGTACTGTTGGTCAACAAAATGCTTGCCTCATGCTTGTCAGCCTACACTAAGGACCAGGAAACTCCGTCTGTGCTGTAGTCTCAAAATCCTGCGATTTTTTTTCGGGGAAGCAACAAACAGTCCTCTCCTACAACTGATGCTCTTAGTAGAGACTCTGCCTGTCTTACCCGATGTAATCCCTCAATCCGGCCATTTTCCGGGATAATTCCTGTACGTCCCTTGGTCATGCGGCGCTTGCCAGGTCTTGAAATTTCGAACCAAATTTCTTTTGTTAGGATCACCGAAGCCCAAACAGTATGGTCTTAAATGTCAAAAATGGAGGCTAAAATGTATCACCTGGACAAGTCATCCCCTTCTTGCCATCAAGTATCACCTATTATTACGATCTGAGCTGCCATAGTGTCCTAAAAAAGAGACGATTTTATATATAGGCTTTATTGGAATGTCTCTTATTTCCCCGCGGACTGATCCTCTGTCACTGAGGATAATGAAGGAGATGACACTATTGTTTGTCTGCAGTCTTTCTGCGGATAATTAAGTCACGTTGAAAGCCTCTCTTGACCTCTCCATGAGATATTTTTACGTCAATCGAGAATGAGATACTGCTTAACGATATAAAGTCACGGATTGAGGGGCTCATCAGTCTGGTCACCCACCTCTCGCAATGCTCTCTCAGCTCACGGCTCTTTCTGTTGTATTTCTACCTACCGTTCTGGCACATGGAGGCGTCCTTTCCTACTCCAATGCCGGAAACTGGTACTGGGGCTGGCAACCATACAACACCCCGGTCGGCCAGACAAGCATTGAACGCCCATGGTCAACATAGTGTGTAGTATACTTGTTCAACTTTTGATTAAGTTCTGATGTGTTGCTTGATAGTAACCCTATCACAGATGCAACTGATCCCACGATTGCATGCAATGACGATGGTACTTCCGGTGCACTCCAACTCACGGCGAACGTCGCTGCTGGATCACCCATCACTGCTTACTGGAATCAAGTTTGGCCTCACAATGTTGGTCCTATGGTAAGCGTGGTCTGGCCTTTCACAGTGTATGGCATTACTGAATTATCGTTTTCAGTTAACTTATCTTGCTCAATGTCCAGGATCCACATGCACAGGAGTAAATGCTGCAACCCTGGAATGGGTATGTTTCTTTCGCTCTGTTGAATGCGAGAGTTGAAGGATAATAACGTGTTCCACAGTTCAAGATTGACGAAGCTGGTCTGATCAATGGCACAGTATTTAGTGGAACATGGGGATCGGGCGTGATGATTGCTCAGAATTCCTCTTGGACCACTACAATCCCAAAGACAGTTCCTAGCGGCAACTATTTGATCCGCTTCGAGACTATCGCGCTTCACTCCTTGCCTGCTGTGCGCTTTCTCCCCTACAAATTGATGTTAAAAAACTAATTTCGTGTCAACGTATAGCAATTCTATGCCGAATGCGCTCAAATCAACATTTCTGGGGGCGGATCACTTGCTCCGACGACCGCCCAACTCGTAAAATTCCCTGGTGGCTACTCAAACAGTGACCCTGGCCGTAAGTGCTCAATTTCTCCACATTGACGACACAACTATCTACGTCCTCTAGTGACAATCGATGTATACTCTAACGCCGCCCAAACTGAAACGGTAAGCTGAGATTGTGGATTCAGAATACTGCTTTCACACCGGGTTAGACATACCCGATTCCGGGCCCCCCTCTCTATGGAAGCACGGCAGCTGTGAGTATCCAAAATGATGATTATTCTGCCGATTAGTAGGTCAAACTTTCGCCTTGTGCAGCCGTCTAGCAGCGCACCTCCCGCGTCAACATCATCCACCAGCACTAGCACTGGGTCGGCCCCGACGTCGACGCAGACCGCACCTGAATATGCTCAATGTGGTGGAATCGGATGGACAGGCCCAACCGTGTGGTACGTCTCTTCCCGAGAATTTTATCGTCAATTGATCCTGATGGGTTTTTGCAGCGCTGCGCCGTACGTATGCACCGAGATCAATGGTAAGTCTAATTCTTTTCAGCGGCACCCACTTTTGACTAGCAAATGTTAGATTATTATTCTCAGTGCCTGTGAAAGAGAGGAAGACAGTAGCCAGTGATGGAATATTTCATTGACGTCTTATCATTTTTATGAAACTCTAAACACAAAGGGAGTTAACTGTCTCTGAACCGTAATCAACAATTTTCGCCCGAATGATGTCTCTTTCAACGTAGTAATGGACTGCCAATCCCTGTCATACTACTATTTTTCAATCCAGCTATATGTTGTCTCTTGAATAGGATGACCAATCACTTTAATTGGGGTCGGATTGTGCCGTGGAGCGTGGTAAATATATCAAGATAAACGTGGGCTCACAATTCGAACCTCAATCTGTGACTGTGATTTTGCATCGCGAACGCGTCCTTGTTCCAAACATCCAGCTGGGTAATAGGTATGTTTAACCAATAAATTTGCGATTGTTTCAGGTATCGAATAACTCGATTTGTCAGGCCTCCTCCCTGCTTTCTGCATCGGCGGATTGACGGTATCCTCGCGATAGTCTTTGCTCAGCATTCGTGTCCGGCTCAGAACTACAGAATTGCGTCTTTGATATGAACGCAATGAGTTATGTTGAACAGGTACCAACCCAAGGGATGGTATTTCGCAACCGCATCCCCGATGAAGTCCTCGGGCATATTTTTGACACTCTCCTGCCCTCAACAAGGGAGTCCATATCAATTTCCCATGTATGCAGTCGGTGGAGGATTGTGGTAACCGGAATGCCTCTGCACTGGTCAAGTCTCTCAATTCACACCACGCGTTACCCAGCAGTCATTGAAGCCCTGATTTCGAGGTCGAAGCATCATCTCTTTTCGCTCTTTATGAACCTAGGCTCTCTTGACATCGAACGCAAACCGCTTGAAGATCAGCGAGATTTTAGAGAGACCTTTCGTATTCTGCTTAGAAATATCGGGCGTCTTAGGGGATTTCACCTTATATCGAACAACAATTCTCTGTTTCTCATCCTTAACAAACTCTTGGGGAACGCCCCGTTTTCCCAGCTGGAAACCCTACACATACACCAAGTGGATCCATCAGCTAGGCGCTACACTTTTGGCCCTTTGAAGTTGAACCCAGCCACATTTACTACCCTCGTCATGAGAAACGTCATGATCGACTGCGATGCTTCTTGTCTTGTGGGTCTCCGGACTGTCCATCTCATCAACTCTTCTGGGTCATTCCTCGACCAGTCTTTGATTCCACATTCCACCTACCCAAACATCCCAAAAGAGCCGATCATGATGAATCTCACGAATTTAGTGGTCGATGCGACTGATCTTGCAATCACACGTGACGAGTACCGGCCATCCTTTCGTGGGTCGGCTCTTCGTTACATTGTCCTTGCGAATATCTTCAGTACTACAGAACATGCACTTGAATCGGTGCGGCGATTATTCCAAAGCACCTACAGTCCTCGTCTCGAATATCTTGCCTGCATAAGTCTTGACAGGCAGGCGTTCCAAACTTTCATCATAATGACATCAGCCGGTTCAGAAGCACGGTATCCTCGTGTCCGTACCCTTATGCTCACAAACGTAGATCTTGACCCTGTAGGTCATCGTTTCCTTCAAGCCTTTCCTCTTCTAGTTTCCTTCAAACTCAATGATATAAGGCTTGACCAAGCCCAGCAAATTCTAGTCTATCTGGTCGTACAAACGATTATGCCACTGCTGAACTTCGTTGATATCAACGGTTTGAAGCATCCTAGGCCTAGGACTCAGCCTAACGGACCACTTCCGTCAGCGCAGGCGTTCGAAACACCCACGGAGTAGATTACTTCGTCTTGATTTCGACTCCTTTTAATTTCTATCATTTTTGTCTCTTGCTTTAATGAAGTTATTAGTGGATAGCTTTCGTTATGAAGCAGATGAATTTCCAAGAAAGCTTTTCCTGCCTCACAGTGGTCAAGTAAAAATGGATTGGCCACTACAGGGTAGAAAGAAATGTCGGATATTGGCAGAACTTTTGTGTCTAAGTCCAATGTTAACAAGTTTTTGCAAGTTTCTCCATACTTAGGTTCAGATCTATGTAGGAACGACATCAGCGGTCCCAATCAGATTTGGTGTTTCCCTGCGTAGGTTCGTATCCTTCTTCCAGCGTCTCTTTTTCGGCTTTGTACCGAAACAACTTCCATCAAGTCTACAACAATATAGTCACTTTATTTCAACGATACAATGACATTCAAGCTGACCGTATTCACGACTTCCGTTAATAGCGCAGCGCATTCAAAGGTTAGTGCGTATCTCTGAGCTTTGTCACGTTACTGTGATCCTCGAGCCAGAAAGCTCCAACGCCTGAGGAAAGAATTCATTGAAGGGTCAGTGGTATCTTCATAATATTCAAGTGGTACTTTGAGTCGTGATTACTAACTATATCCATCGTGCACTGCACTTTGGTCATGCAACTCATTGTAGTCCTAAATTGGTTCGAGGACAGGCGCGACTCCTGTGCAGTTATACGTCGTATCGGATCGATTGCAAAAATGATTGGTTTTCGACGCGAGTCTGCATCGACATTCCATATCTAGTCTTTCTGAGCGCTTTGGCCTCGTCACGGAGAACCCGCCGCAATAATTTTCCACTCGGCGAAGTCGGGATGGCAGAAGTGAATTCTACCCCGCCAGCCAGGTGCTTATAGTTCACCTTATTGTCTGCGACGTGCTAGAAAAAGAATGAGACTGAGTCAAATAATAACCCTATCGGCGCGGACTTTGATAATCGACGCCTTTATTTCGTTGGCGGCAGTTGGTACTTCCTTCACGCGACGCAAAGCAGCAGCAGTCAGGACTACGAAGGCCAATGGAACCTCTCCACCTAGAAGAAAGTATGTACTGGATGTGATCCCCAGGTGACGAAATATATACGTACTGTAGTCATCCGGAATTCCAACAACACAAACTGCTGAAACGTCCGGATGATCCAGAATGCATCCCTCAAGCTCTGCAGGTGCCACTTGAAAACCTTTAACCTATTGACGCGTCAGTCAATTCCAGTAAGCTACCATTTTGATCACGACCTTCATTATTTCCTGATTATGACCCATGTGTTAGTTGAAGTTTATACCTGAAATGTGTTATGAGGCATTACCTTCAATCTATCTAGGATCCAAAGCTCTCCGTTCTTGTCGATCCTTGCCTCATCTCCAGTTCTCACCCACCTGAGAAAATGAGGATCTCAAGCCAAAACATCAGAATATAGGCATGAGAACATA
>JAGGAX010008459.1:0-21161 GCA_017657335.1 Termitomyces titanicus | reverse complement strand
CAGTTTGGCGGCCAAGGCAGCGTTGAATGCAGTCCAGTCAGCTGCACGGAAGTTCTTCAAGGGTGGGGAGGTTGCTCAAGGAAGCGGGAGTTTGAGTTCCATAATGACAGGTAGGTGGTCAGCTTGCGTTGGGTGCAGACCTGTGACTGCATCACAGAATAGTAGCGGGTCGGAGGTACCAATGGTTCTCCAAACATTGTCTGGGCATGTCCATCTGCTGCCTGGGGTTTGGTATGTGGGACGGTCTGGAGGGAGGGCAAGTTCCATTTTGTGGTCATGGAGGAGGGTGAGCAGGGGCTGAAGGGCGATTGGCATTGAGGTGGACAGGAAGCTACCAAGGGCTGTGAGGACCTCGTTGTGGGTACAGTCATTGTAAACATTGAACAGAGAGAGATTGCCAAACTTGCCGTTGAACCGTATTGCTGTGATGTCTGTGGATTTTACTGGGAGGACCAAATAGGCGTCTGTGGCGATGTTAGTATTAATCAGGGTGATGGATTGGGAGCGTGTGCTTCCATTTTTATGGCGGTCATTGGGGTATATTACCCTCCAGTATCTGGAGGCCTTAGTGTTGCCTAGCCAGTCTAAGTAGGGTTCTTGCAGAGCCAGAACATCCCAGTCTTCGGGGCATGCTGCTGCCAGCATTGTTGCTTGTGTTATATCAGATTTGTGGACATTCTGTTGCCAGATTTGTAATTTTGCTGGTGAATGTGGGGCGCAAGTGTTCATTGGGATTGGGTGAGGTTAGATGATGCTGAGGAACCTGGGTTCTGGGGAGCGGCCTGATCAGTATTGAGGAAGGCATCAAGAGTGCCGAATCTGTTGAAGTTAGTTGTTTGAGACTGGGATCTCAAAGCCTGGGTGATCGGCTGGGCACCCAGGATGGGCTGGTGGGGTATCATTGGCAGAGGTGCAAGTGATTTCTTTGGAGGGGCTTTGATCCAGGTGGAGGGGTCATTTGTTGGGAAGTAAGGCATCTTGTTTTCGGGGAAGCGGTCATCCAACTTGAGGCATTTCTTCTGGAAAGATGGGCAAGATTGTAAAGAGCTGGCATGGGTTGAGTCAGGGCCACAGGAGATACATTTGTGTTGGACAGTCTTGCAGTTGTGCTCGGTATGTTCAGTGCTGGTGCACATCGCACATCGCTCCTTGTTCTTACATCTAGCCCAGATGTGGCTGTATGCTTGACATTTGTTGCAGTGCAAGGGCTCTTTGAAGTCCTTGCAGATCACTACTTGGCTGCCAAAGATGAAAACTCTCTTTTCAGTAGTTCATTTTCTGCCTCAGGTGAGTTGCAAGTGATCTTTAGTGATGCTACTGACTGATTCTTCCCTTGCTTGTCAGGAGATTTGAGCCATGTCACTGAGGCAATTGACCAGGGGTGAAGATTGTTTTCATCTTTGATGGTCCCCAGGTGGTCGTATTCAAGCGGGTCAAAGGAGCCACAGCAGGGGACAAACCTTGCAATGAGGTTGTATGCTTTGTGCTTGATGCGAGTGGTTTGTCCAAAGTAGGAAGTGATCATGTCCCACATGTCATCGAGATTGTAAGTACGGAAGCTGTCTGCAGCGTCAGCAGTGGTGAATTCAAGGATGTACGCACCACGATCCAGGTATGTGAGCCCTATGATGTAGGTGTGGGGCATTTTGCACTCTATTTCCTCGCCATCTTTGGCTACTCTGATAGCAACATTGGCTTGGTCTATCTCTCTAAGGTGCTTGTTTAGCTTGTCACAGAGAGCCGAGTTACCTGTGGGGGTCTGGTCATCGGGCAAGGATTTGTCAGACGGGTCGAGCTCAATGAGGATTGTGCGGGTGTCTTGGAGGATGTGTTGTTGTAGGTGAGTGTCTTTGGCTTGCGCATTGGGGTTAAAGGTCACAGCAGGGAGGCATTTCATGCTTTGAGATGGCTTCGGGATGGCTGCCGCTATATTAGCCCAAGTGGGAGGGGCTGGTGAGGTGCTAGCCGGGGGGTTAGGGATATTGGAGGGTATTAGGAGCATACCCAAGGATGCTGTTACCTCAGCTAGACGCTTGGTGGCCTTATTGATGGTGAGCATGGCCTCCGCTTGCTTGATGTCTGCGGCGGCTGCAAATTCAGCTGAGGCGCTAAGCTTGGCGGCTGTTTCCTCAATGCGGCCAAGTGCCTTGGACACAATTGTATTGGCAAGCATATGCAAGACGTGATCCGAGATCGCTTCATCAAGCAGTAATGTGACGGCGATGGTAGTATTCCTTGACTCTGGTGGTCAGCACTGCAGTTAGCAAGATGTGGACTAATTTCCTGTGTTCGTATGGCTCAGTGGCTTGGTGGCTAGGATCCAGCCTTTCTCTTTGAGCCACGTTTTTGCATTGTGCTGGGTTTTGATCAGGCTGGCGTCAATTGCTAGGAGGGCCTTTGTATTCAGGTTGATCAATTGTGGTGGGGTTGGTGTCAGGGTCCCTGCTTGGGTGGGACCGGTGCTCAAGTTCCTAGTGGATGTCTTGCTTGTCTGGGACATGCTTGGTGCCACTAGGTGAGGATGGGTATAGCAAGAGCAAGCAGAAGGAGGGAGAAGGCTTGTGAGCTGGCAAGATGAGTACAAAAGAGTACAGCGGTGTAAGTATGCTAACTAGAATCCAGTGACTACCAGGACCCTGAAAGGGATGGTGGTGGTAAAGGATCAAGAAGTGTTTTTATGGGCAGATTATATGGCGTAGCCCACCCACACTCTATCTAGATTCACGTCACACTTTCTTTTGCTTTGATCAAGCCTTACAACTGCCAAGTGAATTGGTGATTCTTCCTAGGCCTTAATAAGTCGTCTTGCATTAAAACCTGAAGACTGTTCATGTTTATGAGTGTGATATATATATACTCTGATCATGTCAAACATCTTGGGGACACCTTGTATCTAAATACGCACCTCAGCTGTCTTCAGCAATATGAGTGCTGACTCAATGGTTCCAAAGCAAGCTTGACTCAGTGGCTATGTCCGATTTTTTGTCCATTAAAAAGTGGTTGCTTGGTTGCTTTCAGGCCATCTGTATCCATGCACGGACAGTGATTGTGCAAGGGTAAACGTAGTCGTAGTGGGTATATACCTGTGTTGTTGTCAGCAGTGTTTCCTGATCACACAGTACATAAGGAAAAGACCCGCTTCTCTTGTGCTGATACATTGTTAATGTCTACTCTCAGATCCTATCTTTCCTGCTCTCTATCTTCATCAGCTCAGAACTCTGTCAGACATCCTGCTGAGGTTAGTGATATATTCAAATGAGAGCTCAGAGTTTGACGCTATCTGATCTCTCACAGGTTAAGGGAGCCATCGAGTCCATTCCCAGCGGTGGTGGATATGCAGGTCACATTGCCAAGGATTTCCTTGGGCTGCAGTAGCGCAAGCAGTTCCTGTCCCAGCTTTTGGTGCAGCCATCAGGGTTGCTCTCAAGCTAGTTGAGGCATGTGATGTACATAGGTTGTATGAGCTTTGTCGCTCGTGTTTGATGTCTATATCTTTTTGCAGGAAAATCAAGCAAATCTTGAACATGCCAAAGAGCTTAGGGATAGGATCAAGATTATTGTTGCTGTATTTGTCAATGAACTCAAAGGAAAGAGGAAAGAGGAAATTTCTGCCAAGCTCATTGAAAACATAGATATGCTAAACAAGTTTGTAATTTGAATTTGTTTTCTTTTGTGAGATTGACTGAATTCTAGAAACATGGTGTATATCCAAAAGACCCTTGATAAGATCACATCCAAGAACTGCCTCCTCCTTGTTTTCTTCTGAAATATAAATAATGGAAAAGTTGGTGAATGCATTAAGAAATTAAACAATTCTCTTGAAGGCTTCAATGTGAGACATCCAACTTCAAATTTGCTCAATTGAGCTTTGACTGGTTCTCTCTAGTTGGCTCGCAGCATTGACCACACCCAGACACTTGCCCAACTCGAACAGCAAATCAGGACGTTTGACGAGCAGCAACAGCATTTGCTTGACAAATTTCAAATTACAATGAACAAAGTGGAAACTATTTTCAATGAACACTTTCCGGTGAGAAGGATGTTGGTACCATTGCGGGCTCCCATACTGGCAAACTCGGCTATATTCTACGGCCATGACTCTCTTGTAACTGAACTCGTTGATATTGTCACTGGAGCTTTGCGTCAACATATCTGCCTCCGTGGACCCGGGGGAATGGGTAAAACATTGACATCGCTGGCTGTGATGAGACATCCAGATGTGAAGGCCTGCTTTGCTGATCACCTCCGCATCTGGGTGCCATGCATCAAGGCAACCTCTGTCCCCCTTTTCCTTGATACAGTCCATTCATCTTTAGCCATTCCCAGGAAAAGTGGGGATATTTGGGGGGACATTCTCTCAGTACTTGGGACTTCAGCACCAATTGTCATCTTGCTTGACAATTTTGAGGCACCATGGAACACCATTGGTGGACAATCCGAAGTTGAACGGTTCCTACATGAAGTCCTTGAGCTCTGCCATCTTTCTGTTCCCGATAAAACAAAGATTCCAGAATGTCGCCTTACAACTTTTGAAGACCGGTCTACTGATCATTTTAATGGAAAATTTGACTTGCAAGAGAGGATTCTGACAGAAGCCCAAGCAGATTATGAATCAATTGGGGATGAGTGTGGAGTTGGACATTGCCTTATCTACACTACATACCTGCATGACCAATGTGAACACTCGTTTGCTACTTTGGCCTGCCTGAGACGGGCAGAGAGCATCCTTGTCAAGGTCAAATAAGATGAATATTGACATGCAGAGTGCACAAGGATCCTCGTATGGGCCTACTACTGCACAGGCCAATACGATTTGGCTTTCTCATGGACTCAATCTTCATATGAACAGCATCACAGTATGGGTGATCTCTCTGGGTGTTGGATAACTGCACTGATGCTTGGTCGGATAACATGTGCTTGTGGTGACTACAAAGCTTCTCTTGAGCATATCCACCATGGTCTCAAAGTCCAAAAGTTAGTGGGACTTGTGTCTTCTGGCATGGCACTCAAGGGAATGGGTCTAGCATGGGCAAAGTTGGAGAAGACTTCAGATGCACACAAAGCTTTTGAAGAGTCGTTACAGCTATACTCCATGGAGTCAACCGGCAATTTTTCCCAGGGTGTCATTCGCACTCAGTTTTTTCTAAAGCGACTGGAGGATCCGGAGCTCTATTCTAGTGCTGAGGAAATGTCTGCCTTAACTAGTTGGTATACTCGAGATCATCTTGGCAGATTATTGAGGCCTTGACAATGGACTGAGAATTGGAATCTCCCACTATGTAGTAGTAGTAGTGGTACTACTGTGGTAGTATGTACCTCCACCTTTTTGATATATTCAATCTGTTAAATATTATGATTGACACAATAGCACTAGAAATACCTTGAAAAATGAGCAGAAATTTAGTAGATACTAGTTCAATATCATACCTACGGTGGTGTAAGAGACATGCAGTCAACAATTTGTTGACAAGCCTTCAATCCAATCTATGAAAAGCGCTGTACTCTTGGTGGGCTACTTACTCTTGGTAAGAATCATACATCTCAATGACTCTAGTTTTCATTCATTTCATGATCTGCTGCAAACATGGTTAGTCACTCCTTCAAGCGCATCAGCAAATGTTGCTAAGACTGCTGCAGGTATTTGTTGAAGGTTCATTAGAACTGCCTTGAAGGTTGCCAGGACCACGACAATCAAGAATGAACATACAGATCTCCCGCTGTTAGACTGGGAGATCCCCAAATCTGGAAGCTGATTGATTCTTGTATGTATATGGGATAAGATGAGATGCCAAATGTGTCCCACTGAGGACCACAATTGAAAAGTATTTGCTTTTGTTTGACCGTCAACTTTGCGGACCCCATGATACTGGCTGGTGCCATACACAATGGATAAATATCTGAGGGCAGTCATCACTCTTCTGAGGGAGAGCTCAGAAGAGCAAGGGGTACTAAAAAAATAAGCATATAGGGTCAGATTTTTTTTAATGACCAGTGGCCTAACTAACTAGCTGCTGACAAAATATTTCCAAAAAATGAAATCAGATCAGCCAGATCAATCAATTACTAATATAATAACCATACATTTTCCTTTCAATTAGGATTTTATTTCAAGTTTCTTTGCCCATCTTGAGTACATTTGATTGCAATGCACCATTGATTGTCAGAACATCAAACATATCCATTGTCAGCCCATAAACCAACCAACCTTTTTGTTGATTTTCTCAGTATCAAATTGTAGGACCCACATTGGACAGGTAAATTACATAATTGTTGTCATTCTAGCACTAAGTACTTATGTTGAATAGCCTAATGTCTGACTTCTTGTTATGCCTGCCATTGGTGGGCATCAAGTCTATACTGTCAAACATTTTTTATCTTTGATGTGTCTCTGCTATCTTTGATTACTTGATTTCCACTTGATATCCATCACTTGTAGTACATATGGAATTTCTGTTTGATCTCTGTGCTTACTGAGGTCTCTCCATTCATATAGTTGGCAGCAGTTACATTTAAAAAATGGTTAAATAGCTAGGCATCACCATAATTGGCAGTTATCCATCCTCTCTAAAATTTTCTAAGGACCAAGTCCTTGGACTAACTAACCATCCCTATATGACAAATTTCACATGTGACCACCCCTTGCAGAGGAGTTGTAGAGTTAACAACAGGCTAGTACTAAGGCTGCCAGGCTTCGGTATCAATTTACTGATTGTGATTCAGGAACAAGTGTCAAGTACTCAACATGTTCCTCTAAACTCTTTGAGATTTTAGGTACAAGTCTCAAGCTCATGAGCCACAAAATTTGTTGACAGATATTGGGTATGGGCATTGCCCATAGTGGAAATGTGCTGTTTGTACAGCTTTGTACATCGCTCAATGCTTGTACCTGGTGAGCCCCTCTTCACGGTTGCTCATCTGCAGCTTGCCACAACATAGCAAAAATCATAAATCCTCTCATAAAAATTCTTTTGTATCATTCACTCTGATTTCTATGTTTTAGATTTAGAAAATTTATTTATTCATATCTACTTCGACAGACCCTTGTGCTGCTCCAATCAGAACAGGCCTGGATTTTTTTTGTTTCAAGAGATAGAATTCATGGAAGCTGATCACTGAAAGATTCCACATTTTTTTGTGTGAGGAAAAAAATGTACTAAGCCAGAACTTGAGCAACCAATTTGGATGAGCAAATTAGCTCACGTGACCATGTCCATGCACATCCTTCTACTAAGTAGTACTATCAGTGAAGCATTTTATACTTCATATCAACTTCATACATCCTCAAGAGGGAGCTTACAGTTGTTCTACTGCCTACTGGACTCTACTCATAGGACAAAGGAAGCTTAAACCATGAAAATCTTGGTCTGATTTACAGAAGGCTTATATTGCAGGCTTGCAGGCTTATCTCCAGTGCACTCTGACCCTGAAAGAACATCTAGTTATGATAGCATGATCAAACTCATGGAGGACTCAGAGTGCACACATTTCTGCCCTAGAATCTCAGGTCTCCACTTTGGAAGAACACTTGCATGCATTTCAAGTGACTAATAGTCAGCTGTCTGGTGAACTTGATGACCTCAGATCACATACTTCTTATGCACTGGAGCAGCAAAAGGCAAGAACAAACAAGTTAATATCATCTTTGGAAGAGGATAAACATCATCTGGAGCTGAAACGCTAGGAATCTAATACTAAACTCTCACATTCTATGGCAGCACTGACAGACCAGACACGTGATGCATACAACCTCCAAAAGAAAGCTGAATGCTATAAACACCAGTTTAGGATAGCTGACAAATGTGCTACATGCCTGGAACATGCTCTTGTTAGTACTTGAGTTTGTTTAGAGCAGGAATTGGAAGCCTTGGCACAACAATTGGCAGATCTCCAAATATGACTGGCTAATCAATGGGAACAACTCATATCACTTCAGGGGGCTCATAAAAAGTATTTCATGCGCTCACAAAGAGCTCAAGCCTCAGTTATTAGAACTCAGGACCAATTGAAGAAAGTTTGAACCTGGATAGCTCAGATTCTCAATCAGGCTGGATACTCTGGCATCCATGTGAGCTGAGAAATAAGCCAAAGACTATCCAATGATGCAAAGGTGAGGGTGGTGTAGCGGCACAAATACAGATGGGTTATGAGCTTGCAAATGCAAAGGGTAAGTTCAATTACTACCTATATCAGTACTTACGATGGTCAGGTGGTTGGTCAGGTGGCTAGAATGGGCCAACACATCGGACTAAGCCCAGGATAGAGTCGGACACTTGGCAAACCAAGTATATGGCACTGGGGTCTCTATGGTGGAGGTGCTGTGAGGGGCTAAACTGGACCAAGATAGATATCAGAGATTGAAATCAAATGTTTCTAGGCTATACAGTAAGTAGCGACAGGACAAGCAATCACAATATACAATATGAAGCAACATATATCATGGTGAAGGCACCACTTTACAATGGCAATGACAATGGTCTAGTGGCTCAAAAACATCAAACACGACTCCTCAAAGTTGGACCAGTCATAGATACATCTGCTGAAACACAGTTGATGAATTTCAAAACTTCAATGTCAAAAATAGCAGCACTATTCAAAGCTAGTCCTCTTGGCCAGTGTACAACAGCATCTTTCAACTCAGATGATGGCACATGTAAGCTCTATGGATGGGGTGGAGATCATGCAGCAGTGGTGAGGAAAACAGCAGGGCTTGCAGCTGAATGGAAGAAACAAGTTAGGATATCGGACATGGGCTATGTTGAGCTACATGAGCTCTCGATGAATGAGATTGATGACCTCATATCTGCAGCACTTGATGACCTGGGTGACCAACAGTAAGTACAGATGATATATATCTAAAATAGTGACTTACTTTCTCAAGGGGCCTGGATCCATCAACATGCCTTAAAGCTGCTCTTGAAGTTGTTGCTCAAGGACTTGGAGAAGCTGCATTTGATACCTTATCTGATGAAGATTGTCAGAGTCTAACACTCTTTGTGACCAGAGGATGTTGTGCACATAAGGAGATGAACACATTTTGAGGGTAGTTGCACAGCAATGCAGAGATCATGGGCAGAACTTGGAGCTACACCACCAATACACCTTGCAAACAAGGATAACACTGCATCAATCAAGCTTGGTGAGTGCCCAGATACAGAGGTGATAAAGTGAGCAGTTGCTGTCAGTGAGCATGGAGCTGTGACACTCACTCATCAACACACTGAGAGCGCCATCAGTGTGATGGTGTGTAGAGTTCTCCCATGTACTAATTGATGCGACGTGTCACTGTTGTCGGAGTTTTTCAATGAAGCCAAAATGGACAGATTGGTTTGAGATGGAACAGATTGGCTCAATTGGACAGTGATTTGACCAGTTAATCTATAGGTGGACATTGAGTTCAATATAACTGAGTTTGAAAAATATAAATATGGACAAACAATGGTAACTTGCACAAACAAACTTGGGCCAGCTTACTTTTGAGGCTGTATAGCATGTCATAGCTCTCAAAAAATGGAATCCATTCATTATAGAAGTATTAAACAGATTCTAGTTAGTGTGTGTAGGTAGCATATAAATTTTAACATGGCAGAATCATCACCAGGGACCAAATATATGTTAATCATGGTCAAGTTAATTTTCATACAACTTACTTCAGCTGCAGAAGAAAAATATTATCATTATGCTGGCCTTGAGACAGGTTTGGAATAGTGATCATAATATAAAATACAAGGTGAAGATACAGAATTGGCTTCTCTTCAAAAGAGATTCTGTGCCTAATTAGTAATGAGGTGGCCATAGGCCACAAGAAAATTTGAGATGGCACTACCATGAACCTAATAAGATTGCATCTGTGCATGTGGCTGAAAAAGTTGTGCAAAAGAGTGAGTGTAAGGTATCACAATTGATAGAAATTTAGAAGTGGCCAAAGGTTGCTGAAAAATTTGACATATAACATTCCCATTAACTCTAAGATGGGTATATCTTATCACCTTTACCACAAAAAGTTTCTATCCAGATGAATTAGGCTACAGGAACAACTATTGTAATCACTATCATCAAGTATCCTTTCCCTCCTCTGAATTAATTTATTTAATTTTTATTTAATTTGCCCATTTTTGGTGTCTATGTACAACTATAATTCGAGAGCCCAGTGTTTTACTAAGTACTAATCAATCAACAAAACCATGGTCCTGCACACATGCACGTGCTGTGAGATATTTTCTAATTTGGGAAATGTCAGTGTGGGGGAGGGCTGGGCCAGCTTGACCACTATCAACGATTACAAGCCCCGAACGATTGGGCACAGACACGAAATCACCTGTACATGTGCACTCCTGAGTTGGCCCTGTTCTACAAGCCAAGTGTGGTGGAAATTTCTTCGTGTAGGGTGGACCTGGATGTGGTAATCTATTACTACCCTTAGAGTCAGATATGTTAATGGTCAATGATCGTCCACCTAAACCATATATGCATGGCCAATATTGGCAGTATGATCATTGTGCTATCGCTGTTGATTTGGATTCTCTCTGTTGCCTCTGTTTTTTGGTTGATGTAGAGATATTTTCATTCTTGGGTAATGACCTGATCTCTTCATTTTTCATGCCACTAATCTGAAATACAAAAGAATACAATCTACATATACCATTATTTAAGACAGAGGCTTCTGACTCCAAGCGTCTTGAATTCCTGGTATGATTCGCAAAAGAAGGCTCTCCAAGTCCTTCCAAAATGGTATCAAGTTGTTGGATAAATTTGCATTTCGAGCATTTTGAAAACGCATCGAGTCATTCCTCCCCCACTCCGCAGGTGGCCGAAGATCAATTGGACTCTCCATGTTGAGCTTCAAAATCACTTGAGTCATGTTAAGACGTTCTGATGGCTTAAACCTCCAGCATTCCTCCATGAGCTCCCAGATGAGGATGTTCAGCCCACGCTCTAGCCAAGCAGTGTCATTGTTATCAGGACGTGTGGGGATGTGACCCTGCATAATCTTGCTCATGACAGTCACTGCATTTGACACTTCAAAGAAAGGATGATGACCAGTGAATATCTGCAAAAAAGATGTCAGACATGATAATGCAGGTTATCATAAGAATCATAACGATAATTAATTACCTCGTAACAAACACTTGCCCAGGCATATATATCGGACGCTTTGGTGTTGTAAACTTCTTCAACCGTGTCTTCGGACTCGTGTAATTCCGGTGCTTGCCATCGTATAGTCCCTCCCTTCGAAGCCATTGTTGATTGTGATATCCACTTGATGATTTCAGGATCAGTCACACTCGAAAGACCAAAGTCACCCAAAAAAGCTCTGCCAGAGCAATCAATGAGGATATTACACTAAAGAGGAAAGCTGAATGCAGATTTTCTTTTCAAGATGTTCAAAACATTCCTCACCCCTTTCAGGTCCCCATGGACAATATCATTATTGTGAAGATATTCTACACCGGCTGCAGTGTCCATGCACTTGGAGGAAGAATGAGTCAGTATGAGATAAATGGATTTCTCGAGACATACAAGAAGGACTCGATTTGCATCAGGATTCCTAGAGAGATATTGACCCAGGTGACCATTTGTTGCCCAACGGGTAACAAAGGATAGTCGTGATCGTAATTCTGCTATACCATAGAAAGGGAGGATATTTGGGTGTGATAACTGAGCCCAGACAATAGCCTCCTTCGCATAAACCTTTATGTTGATTTAAGTCAAAAAAACCATGACTGATGAATACATCCAACTAATACCTTTGATATGTGTTTACCAACTTCTGATTTTTTATTCACCCTAATTACCTTGAAGCATGTTTCCTCGCCTTGGAAGTTAACTCTATGAATATCGGCAAAACTCCCTGAGGCAGCCGGAACAGTCATAGTAGCATGTAATGGTCCATCAAGTGAGAAATGGAGTGGGAAAAGTCCTGTACGGGTTGAAAGCCTCTGTATTGCAGCAATCAGCTGTTTGCGGTCCTGAAAGTTTTCTGTATCCAGAATCTGGAAGATTACGGTGACGAGTCATTTAATTTCAGTGGTCGAGCAGATGCTGGTGGCTCACCAATTGAAAGGCATCAAGTAACTTCTGCGCGTTGGCTTCATTGCAAGATAGTAAGCACCTGTAATAGCGGGTATTTTCAAAAGTGACACCAAGCAACGATGAGACTTTGCTTTGTAGCAATTTCCTTTGCTCTTCCTGACCCAGCCTCTCTACAATCTGCTGTATAGTGAGGCCTGTATCAGAATCATAACAATCAACCAAAAGTTGCCGCGTGAAGTTGTCCAACCCCAAGGGAAGAACTTGTTCAAAAGGGTTGATAGGGTGTTTGCCGTTCAGAATAAATTCCTCAAAGGGTTCGGCATCGTGATCTTTAGTGAGAATCTACATAAAGGGTGGTATGAAATTGAGACATGTCATCAATGAAAAGGATTGAAAAAACACACTGACCCAGTATGCGGTTCTGGCAAAGGATTCCCTCACCAGTGTAATCTCCTCCTCTGCGCTGTCCATTGGAGGGTCTTTACATAGGTTATGATGCATTCTTAAATATTTTCCTTCGTCATGATCTGGCCAGATGACATTAAATCCATCATCAGGATCAATGTCTATATCAAAAGCATTGTTTAGACATGCATGGGGTGGAACAGTGTCAGTGATGAAAATTTTCTCCTTGTGGTCCAATTGGTAGTAGGGTAAGATCACTTTGCTGCTGAGTAGGTAGGCCATTCCAGCAGCAACATCAAAGATCTGAAATAATTAGCCTGACCATCAGTGTGAAGAAAGAATTGGAACCTACAAGTGATCGTCGAGTAGCAGCATCTGGATTGCTCTGCAGAAATTTGTCAGCATCTCCATTCTCTGACCAGGGCAAAACTAGCCCTGGAAAGTAATCTTCATCATGGATCAGACATAAACCATGAAGTGGCAACACATTTTTGTGAGAGAGTTGGGTCCGAAGTATCACCTGGCGAACCCAGGACTAGTAGACTTCTTCAGGCAATCTGAAGATAAGCAAATGCGCAGCAATGCCTGGCATACCTGCTCTTCCACTGATGACCGCTTCACAAATTCTATACGGACTGTTTCTCCATCTCTGAAACCTTTGGCAATCCTGCAAGACTTGGTCATGGAAAATATGGAAGAACCTGTCTCTTCCACTATTAGTTCCTGGTAGGTCACATTGTGTAAGGCGACGCGCGTTGGATACAATTGGGAATGCAGAGCCAATGCCGTAAGACCTAGGATGAAAATGTTTCTGAACTGCTGCTCCACAACACCATCATCCAATAACTGGAAAATGACGATGAATTTTGAAATAACAAAAAGCAGGATTGATTGAATGCTTACAGCCTGCATTGCGTCGATCAAGATCTGTGCACGCTCGCTGCGGCAATTGAGAAAATGAACGTATTTTGCAAGATTCTGGAACACATCTAGAAAGGAGTAGTATAATTTGGAGGCTTGTTTGACAAGCTCCTGAGCACCGTTGCCAGACTGCTTGAGTGACAAATAGATTGTAGCGGATTCAACGATGGAGTTGGTCTCACGCTTCTGAATTCCGATGGCCGTCTCCCAGTGTTCTCGTGCTCCTCCAAGCCTCTCTACAATCTCTTGTGCAGTGAGCGTTACCTCGGAATCGTTCATTCTACAGTCCCGCAGAAGTTTCCACATGTATTCATCCAGCCCTTCATTGAGATATACAACCGGCATGGTGAAGGCGTTTTCGGAAAAAGAATATTCAGTAAGGAAGTTATGGCGGGTAAAAGGTTTACTGCCAATGAGGATCTAGATCAAGATTTGAATGTAAGATACAACACGATAGAATACATCGAAGGACTATACCTTAAAGGCAACCTCAGAAAAGTCGTCCACATCGTCTTCTCGAGACGGTTTACCGAAGTCAGACCTAAATATCCCAAGTCGACGATGGATTTGTACAAAGTTGTACGTATCATTATCTAGCCAGAGCACCTCAGACATGAAACCAATTGCATCAACCATTAAGGTTCCATCACTGCCAACTGCAAGCAAAGCACGGAATGGAGCGGTTTCGGTGATAAGGATGTTCTCCAAATATATGTATCCATGGACCAGCCCGTTTCTGTGAAGGTAGGCCATACCGGCAGCGACGTCAGAGATCTCAACAAGATTAGTTTGACATAAAGTTTGAGGGGGACCATCGACCTACAATTGATCGTCGAGTAGCAGGATCTGGATTACTTTTCAAGAATTCTTTAACATGTTGAAACTGAGGTGTGACTAGCCCTGGAAAATGATCTTTATTGTCGACTGGGCCTACTAAACCGTGAAACGCCAACAGATTCTCATGAGATACTTGAACCCGAAGTATTAGGTCACTGAACCAAGACTGACAAAGATTCCGTCAGAGAAGAGATAAGTGAAAACATTTGACACACTTCTGCTTCCCACCCCTTTCTGGCCACGAATGTTATATTGACCGGCTGTCTCTCCATGAAACCCTTAACAACCTGGGGAGAATTTATAACTTCCACTTCTGATTTTTCATAGGTCACATTGCCAGTGTGCAAGACGAAGCACTTTGGGTAGCACCGAGAGCGCGAGGCTAAAGCTGCAAGAGTTAGGATGAAAACGTTCCTGAACTGTTGCTCCACAACACCATCGTCTAACAACTGGACAACCATAAATTTCCAGCAAACAAGAAGGATTATTAATTGAGTGCTCACAGCCTGCATTGCGTCAATCAAGTCCTGTGCACGCTCACTACGACAGCTGAGAAGTTGCGTGTATAGCGTGAGGTTCCGGAACACATTGAGGAAAGTGCGGTACAGTTTGTATGCTTGATTAGTAAACCCAATACCGCGGCCAAGCTGGTGTAGCGATAACTTATAAGCTATCGCGGAGCTGACAATGGAGTTCGTCTCCTGTTCCTGGATCGTTAGGGCTATTCCCCATTGCGCATTCCCTTCCTCAAGCCTCCGTACAATTTCACGTGCAGTAGGACGGGCATCGCAACCTCTTACATAACAATCTAGTAGAAGTTGCCGCATGTGGTCATCGAGCCCTTCGCGGACAAACCCACACAATATATAGGGGCGCTCGCGTATAGAAATCCTGGCATCAGAGCTGTCAGGTTCGTCCCCCTCATTGAAACCACATGTAAATGTAAAAATCTAAAAGAGACCAACCAATATGTAAGACGCAAGGTTAATGAGATGGAGCGCACCAAACAACATGTCGCGGAAAACATCTTCACATCATGTGCTTGAGATGCGCCATCATATAACAGGTTTAGTCTACGAAGCATTCTTAGAAAATTGTCGTGATAATCGACCGGGAAGAGGTCCATGACTTCAGGGTCGATCACAAGACTTAGTGAGCAGGAGAATCCCTCTACATGATAACATCGGAGGAGTGCACGAGGCGGAACAGTGTTGGAAATGACGACCTTATCAGAGGATATTTTTCCGTGAATCAACCCACTACTGTGTAGGTAGGCCATTCCAGCAGCTACTTCAGAGATCTAAACAGGATTGGTTCAAGACCAAGTAGAGAGAAAGAACGTAAACCCACAAGAGTTCGTCGATCAATATCCGGATCTCTATCCCTGACACTTTCAACATCCTCTAACCAAGGGGAAACTAGCCCTGGACAAAAATCTTTATCGTCGATGGGGCATAAACCGTAAAATGGCACCACATTCTCGTGAGAAAGTTGGGCCCAAAGCACCAGTCTACGCATCCAGTCCTGAAAAGTCACTTCATCAGAGAATGAAACAAGTCCAAACGTCTCACATACCTCACACTTCCAATCACTTATTCTGTCGAACACTATACGAACTGGCTCGCCCTTCATAAAACCCTTTACGATTCGATATAAACGCATCTCTTTCACTTCTGATTCCTGATAAGTCACATTGTTTAAGATGAAGCGTTTCGGGAATAGTTGGGATTGTATGGCCAATGCTGCAAGGGCCACGATGAAAATCAGCCTATACTGCTGTTCCATAAAGCCATTGTCCAACAACTAAGGAAAGTCTTGACAGTGAGCTACCCGGACAGAATAAAGAATAGCGTACTGAATACTCACGTCTTGCATTGCGTCGACCAGGACCTGCGCATTCTCATTCCGATAGCCGAGAAATTTCTCGAAGGTAGGGAAGTCGCGGATCACACTAAGGAAGGCGCGGTACAACGTAAATCCCAGTTGTTTGATCTCGGTATCATGGTAAGGCTGTTCTTTTCGTGACATATAATCTCTAGCGGATGTGATGATGGAGTCGTCTAGGGAATGCACCTCCGCCATGGAGATCAGAGGTAATGGACTCCAAGTCGTTGTAGAAGTGTTTGCGACGCGTAGAATCTTGGGTTGTCTGGAATCCTCAAGCTCTTGAGAAGGATACCGTTTTAAGGATTGGGCCTCAGGAGCATAGGTGGCATCTGTGACAGGGTCATTTGCAAACCATTCAAGTTGTGCGAAGTCAAAATCGAATTGAGCGGTTTGAGAGTCTCCGAGGAATGAAGAGTTCGAAGACATGCGTCACGGTAATCTAACCTATTCGCGAAGTTGCCACGGAGAAGCTTCAAGAAGGGAGTAGATGGGATATTGAAAGACTTTGTATGTGGATGGGACAAGGGGACGATAGCAGAATCACAGGTCAGGACAAGATATAAGTATTGACCAAGTCGGATGCAGTGCAATTGCTGTAAAGAAGCTGTGCGGAAGCAGGGACAGAAATCTGGCAATGTCGGACGGATTACATATCATTATTCTGCTCTGAAGATCCTGAAGCCTGATGAATATTCGCAGTGAAAACTCGGTATAGGGAAAACAAGGGAAACGGAGGGAAATCGACTCCGCCGATAAGTATACGTATCGTCGATAGATAAGATATGATCGGAACAGGTGAACTTGGTTTTTACACTCGTCGTCGTTCCTCGACTTGCTCTTTCGTCGTTGTCGCGTCTCACCTGCGTGCATTACACATTACACGACCCCCTATGTCTCTGTGCAACGTCGTGCACGGTTTCACAGTTCTATTCCTCTCCTCGCTCAGGGGGCCCCATGTCACACCTCTTGCCTATGTCTGATGAGGGGAACTGTTACCCGCGCCCGCCCATGAGCTTTGTGTTCGTGGGCTTCTCTTCCACCCGCCTTCCCATCGGAAAACCCGTAAGTACACTGAAATTATCAATTTTTTGTACTAACATCTTTCTTATCCTATATTATAGACCTCTATTCGACAGCGCGCCAGATGGTAATCAGCTTGGGGAGGTGGCGATTCCTCTGGAGGAGTGGTTTGCGGACGGACGAGGCTTTGCTCGGGAGGATCTGTTGAACAAGGTATGTAACGTTTGGCTTTGAGTTGTTCCTTCGAGGGCTGATATAGGAGTGTCGAAGCCGTTTGTAGTTAGTTCCTTGCCCATATCCCCCGTCGATTTCCAGACTCCCATAGCTCTATCGTCTCTACCACATCAGCAACTCCAGCGACGGCCAAGCCTCTCTCCTCGCTTTCTCCAAGAAGTTTTCCAACCCCATTCGTCATCTGTCGGGACTTGCGTCCTCGTCGTCACCTGCGAGCACACCCGACGCCGAAGATGGGGCGTCCCAAGAACCCGTACCACGAAAAAAGGGAGGTTCTTTGGGTCCCGCAAGAGTTTGGCTGCGAGTGGGAATGGGAACGGGAATGGAAGTGCGCCGCCTATGCCTGGTGCGGGGATTGGTGATCCATTTGGGGGTGCGGGTGCGGGTGGTTAAGTGGAGGGGAAGAAGAGGAAGAAGAGGGTGGGGAAGAAGGGGAAGGGCAAGGGAAGGCGTACGGATACGACGCTGCGAATAACAATATTTTTGGGAATTGTTCTGCTTGAGGTGGTTAGGGCGGAGGATCTCCCGCAGTCGGTAACATATACGTTTATATTATCTTACTCAAACTTCTTCTGAGCTTTAATTGGTGTCAAATCAGCATAGTACCAGTACAAGTTCAATTGCCCAATGTTCTGCCATTCGAGGCAACTGACTCTTCAACCTCTTTGATGACTTCTCAATATACACCTGTGCAAATGCCTGACACTCCTCTGAAAGCCCGGCATAGTCCCAGGTAAAGAGAAGTGAACGAGGGATCTCAACAATCAGCTTTGGATCCTTCCCCAACATTGTTGACAATGCCTCATCTTCCAGCAGCGGATCCCCCGCCCATTTGTACAAGTCATCGGTGGTGAACACCCCCAACGTCAGCTGACGTAGGCTGGGTTTGACGTGCGACTTCAAGCCTTTCATCAACAACTTGATAGTGGGTGCACCGACTCTCTCAATTCAACTTCTTCCAGGTTCACATTGTGCGGAAATGCGGCAAGTTCGGAGAAAGAAGCTGCAATCACATCAGTTTACTGGATTATGGATCAAAATAGAGGCCTCCTTACAATCTGCATCTGTCTGCGACTCGCGAAAGCTTGTATGTCCAAGTTTGAGCCGGAATACTCGCAGGCTTGCACCAGCCGTGTCCAAGAGCTCTCGACATGCTTTGAGTGGTTTGCTCTCGAAGTGTATTTTTATTGAGATAGTCGCGATTCCAGATGTATACTGGATGGCTCTGGCAAAGAAATTGATCATCCAAATAGGAGGGAATATAAACTCGAGTTCGCAAAGACTGGAATGAGTTATTTGGATGGGATCAATAGTCGAAGTTGGAGCCCATTCGAATGGCACCTTGTCACCGAGTGTAATATTTTCAAGGGTTGTAAGACCAGTGATGAGGCTACAAAGCTCAGGCAAGGTAATTTCGATCCATTTGAGCTCCAATTTCTTCACAGATTTGAAGTTGTTTTGGAGGGACGTGATTGCCGGCTGCGACAGCGTTCGCCAATTAAGATATTCCAGTGAAAGTGATGTGACAGAGGAAAATTTCAATTTCCTGGTAAAAAAGTCGCTAATGGCTGTTTCATTCATCCACGGGTGATTTTCTGTGGGACTCGCAGGCGGACTCCCAAGTGGACTCGGCAGATAAGGATCGTCGTAGATGATGAATACCTACATGAGGTGTATTGCATCGAATGATACCAATGAGAGCGTAGATCCAGGTGAATCAATAAGATGGAGAAAGTTTCCTATTCGAATGCGGTCAAGTTTAAGAACCTTGGGCGGTGGCAAGAGATGGTGTCTAGCGCTCGGCAGCCATGATCGACAGACCAAGGCACATTCCGCAATCGAAGCGGTACCACACAAGTGGGATAGTATCAAATCTATGACTTCAAGTTCGAGGGACAGTGAAACCGACATGGCAAGCGGTGACACGGGAGTTGAAACCCAGGTGGACCAGTATATCATCTGGATGACATCATTGTAGAACTCGTTACTTACGTAAGAGAGTCGGGGAAGCAGGAATTTAAACTTCGCTCCGTTACAGACGTCATACTTGAAACCCAAAATCTATCAAAAGTTAATATTCAATATGCCTGACAGCGGGTTTCCACCAGAACTTAACCTTTCCACTCCTTCCTCTGCATCATCTTCGAATTCCCCTCCTTCATTTATTGAATCTATTGACCTAAATATCATCGCAACTTTAGCTATGGATACTCGTTACCGCTGCACGTCTCAGAGCGTGGCGTGCAAGGTGTTGCCAGTGCCAAAAATAGGCGCTTCCAATGTTGTTTGGTTTGTCGACTTTGAAGATAGCCTTCGATGGGTTTTTCGTACTCCTATAGCCGACTGGAGTCCTATCTTGGAAAAACGCCTCTGATCAGAGATCGTCACCATTCAATTCATCCAGAATCGTACGAACGTCCCCATACCTGCGCTTCACGATTTTTCCGTCGTAGCCGAAAATGCCATCGGTCGACCGTATATGTTCTTCGATCGCGTAAAAGGTACTCAACTCTGTAAATTGTGGTTTGACCCGGCTTGGTTTACAGACGAAAGATGCGGGACGGTATTCCGATCCATCGCCTCAGCTATGTTGCAGCTTCGAACCCTCGAATTCCCGTCCATTGGCACCCTCGATTATGATCCCATGACGAACTCTCACGTTGTGGCTCCTTTGCTATCTTTTGTCGACGACATCGGGGACGAAGACCCTTTTACAGGAGGACCGTACACCACCGTCCACGCATACCTATCTGATACTATGTCTAGACAAATATCTACAGATAACCAAATTTCCATATCCTTACTGCGACTCTTTGCTGGTGCGTTGCCAGATCCATCACTTGATGGTCCTCCATTCGTCCTTTCGATGTTCGATTTCAATTATCAAAACATTTTCGTCGATGAAGAAGGACGTGTAACGGGTTTGATTGACTGGGATGGGGTAATGTAGGCCCTAGAAAAGGTGGCTACGCTAGATACCCTTGGTGGATTACTCGCGATTGGGACCCTCTCTTATAGCAAATGGAATTGACGCTCATGCGCAATTGGGTCATGAGTCACCAGATTTATGAGTACCTTTTAGCTTTGCCAGATGATGCACCTGAGTACAAAAAGCAACTCATTGACAATATCATACATACAGAAGCTCGAAAGGCCCGAGGTGGGATTATGACTGATTCGGCCATCTACCGTGCCGAGGCTAACACAGATAACCACGTTACACTCCCTCAACATCTTGGTGTTCTTTTCAATGTTGCTGAAGTCCTTCCAGATGGCCATGCATACTCTCTTCTTCTCACATACCTTCAACGTTTGTGGCCAGATCTCCATGTCACAAGTGATACCTCTACAGAACCAGGCCCAGGAACACCATTCTATCGCTCACATACCTGTTGTTCCCTGACATACATTCGTAAGGATGGCATTTGGTATGGTTCAACATCAAATAGACAGACAAAGGCCGACTTGTTTGCATTCATCTCCAATGGGCAAGACCGCCGCATTCCTGTACAAATTATTTCACTTCTCTCAATCAAATTAGCAGACAAGCCACCTCATGTATGTGCAATAGTCCAATGCCTACTGTCAGGGGATCGGTCTCCGGACCATCCCACCCTAGCTGGGCTTAGCTCTATTGTGATCTGGCACTCTATTCTAGCCAACACTCGGGCCGCCTGTGCACCTCGAGCCTCTGTGCCCTACCGACTCCCCCACCGTCTCGGCAACCACTTCCTAATGGGTCTAGCCAGCGCCCTTGGCCCACTCTATTTGTCATCTGTGGTTACCTACCTGACTCGGCCTTACTCAGCCTTGTCTTGGCATTACTC
>JAGGAX010008458.1:0-21403 GCA_017657335.1 Termitomyces titanicus | reverse complement strand
GCCCAACTGACTGATCTTATCAAGCCTGTTAAAGGAAGTATGCAAGATGATATGGACCAAGATAGCCACTGACATTTACAAACTGTTGATGTGTCCTAATCCACCTCGCTGCCATACAGGAAACCCTAATAAAACAGCTATTAGGTTAGAGTCAGGACTGTAACAAAAGATGGATTCTAGCAAGTTTCCAGAGACAAATCAATGAGAATGTGGTTTATAGAATGTAGATACTTAGTTAAGTGAAGAGGGTGGTGATGTTGGTGGTCTGTTTTCTACAAGTTGGCCTAAGTTGCTAACAGTTAGATAGTACTCGATATCGATAAGGTCACTAGTGTCATTAGTCAATAAGTCACTAGAAGCACCTAGTTGATAAGGTAGAGGCGGTAATGTTGCTAGTCAATAAGTTGCTAGACAGCATGTCAGTAGACAGTAGCCAAAAGCGAGGTGGGATTGGATATCCTTCAAAGATAAAAGAGGTAGACCATATGTCTCAAAAAGTCGATAAGCATAGGGAGCAAGTTGGTATGCTCAACAAAGGTGACGACAACCAGAGATAATGAATTACCAAAGTCAAAACAACAATAGCAATTAGTACCAAAAGTATAGCAAACAAAGATGAGTATAGGCTTAAGCTTAAAGTGCATAAAAATGAGCTATGCACTAGAAGGGTGTATTCTGCTATTGGTAGAGTACAAAAGGTACAGTATTTATAGTTACTGGCAAACAGAGTATGATGGAGTATGGTAGTTGCTTGACAACAGTAATAATGGAGAAAAGCAAGGCTATCTAATGTTTAGTTATTACATCAGAGAAATAAAACTCAAAAAGGTGTAATGTGATGAAGGCACCAGGGCACCTGTTGTATCGACCTTTCTTCATTGCCAAGCTATGAGCGCTGGTGGAGTCAGTGTCTAAACTGGTCCAGAGTTGGCAGGTGTGTCACATGATGAAGTCACATAACTGACACATCCCAAAAAAAAAGGATGAGCTGTAGACGTGTGTCAAGGTCAGTGGAAGTTGAGCAAATCCAAGTGGTTCTGGACCTTTCCATGCATAGCCAGAGCATTAGCTCATCATCTCCTCTTGACTGAAATTTTGACTGTCCTCAGTCAACTCAACAAAGTCATGTATTTAAGGATGGTCCATGCACAGAGGTCCATGCATACCTCAGACAGTATAAAAGCATCCTAGCAAGCAAGGAGACTTGGTCAAACAAAGGTAGACATGGCAAATCTTCCCAATATATTTTTGCAAAGCCAAGGTGACCCTCCTCTGCTGTATTGCAGGCACATTTCTCAATTTCATTGGCATCACGACCCACTCCCACAACCTAAACAGAGTCAAGATAGCTATATATTTGATATCATACAGATGAACACAAGTCTGAAAGAAGGTGTTCATAAGATCAATCTTTCCTTGGAACTTTGTCTCTGAATGAGTACAATTCATCAAAATGTCATCAATTCTTGGCAAGGAAAATTATCAGGAACTGTTTCAGCATTGAGCTTTCAATAATTGTTAACCCATCTTGGCAAAACTGTTGGATCTGACTTAGAGATCACAAAAGAAGGGCTTGCATATAGGGAAGACAATGACCAGCTACCACATGTTGATCAATCATTGTTTTCCATTCCTCTCTATACTTCTGAGGACACAAATATGAGCAAGCAACCATGATTTTTGCCAGTGGCTTGACTTTCATCCAATAATAGACATCTGTAGGTAACTCATCTGCATGTGAAATGTTAGGCAGAAATGACTCATATTTTCTCTTCATTTGAGCATCCATATGATGCAACTTTTCTTGAAATGCCAACCCCTCAATCCTTGACCAAATCAAACCCACCATCAGAGGCTTTTCCATTGCTGTATACTCTGTTAATTGGCTAAACTCTTTGGAATGCTTTACAAAAAGCACATCCAACTCAAAATGCACTGCCTTCCAAACTCCCTCCATCTCCTTTTGCCCTTTGATAATCCACTCCTTTTCCTCCCTCCTCACCCACTTATCCAACCTTTGTTTCACATGTGGTTCAACAACAACATCCCTCTTTGCTAAAGACAGATCAGGGGGATTCAACAGATCAAATCCACATTGGCTGTCAACCACAGAATGCTTCTTAGAGTCGATAACCAATGAATTACAAGACAAGAAATCAAGCCCCAGGATCAGGTCCATATGCAAATTTTGACATACTATAAAATTCTGTGAAAGAGACTGCCACTGAGTGTCTGGCAATACAACTACCAGTTTTACAAATGTTGACAAGGTCTGAGTGTCTCTATCATTCCCAGTACCAAAAGCCCTAGAAACCTCTAGTGAAGCTAGCAAGTGTTGGATCTGCACCCCCAGTTTATTTACAAGCATCAAAGAAATCATTGCTGAATCAATAAGAGTGTTTTTGACAAAGAAATCTCCACTAGAAGGCGCCAACACAAAACAAGAATAAGACAAGTGTTTCAGAAGCACGTACTCAGAGCTAGCCTCACTCAAATCACCTTCATCAGATGAAGATCCCTCAAAAACAGCAGCCATAGCAATCAGAAAAGATGTCTTTGCATTCTTGACAAGCCTTTGCTGCAGCCACAAATGCCTGTGTCAGCTTACAAGGTTCATACTCAGCAAGTGTCAACGACTTCTCTCCATCTAGGCAGTCACAAGCTCTGTGCTCTACATACAATTTCCAGCACCTGTAATACCTCTTTTGCTGATCAAGGATCTGTCTCTCATCTACCATTAAAGGGTATTCAATAACATGCTTGATTGAGGTCACAGGTATTGCAGGACCAGACATAATTTCTGCTGAGAGTGTAGAACGGAATGTGGACACAGTAGTTGATGCTGATAAAGAAGTCTTATAAGTAGTTAAAGCATTTGTAACATTCTTGAGGTGATATTCTGTAGAAGCTGCAATCAAACTTGCAATGTGTCTGCTGATAGCATCCTTCCATGCACAAACAAAATTATCAAGATCCCCCACAGTCCATAACCACTTGTCTGAATCCTGAATAGCATCTAAAGCTCCTTTCTCCCCATTCACAAGCCCATACTCTCTCCACAAGTCCTCAAAGCAATCCAACAGCAGGTGATCTCTCATGTCCTCGATATAAAAGCATGGAATAGTGCTCAACATGTCATTCACCTCGCGAATACGCTCTGCCCACTCCAAGAATGACTCATCCTCCCCCTGTCTCATTGTCAACTTCTCTGCCACCTCCCACTTCTAATCCATGACCAAAATAAATTCTCTAAGTTTTGCCATTGGAAAGGTAAGCTTCAATAACTCCTCCTCATTCTCCTTCACCCACGTCCAAACCTTTGATGCATCAATATTATATAAAATCTTCTCAACCTTCTGATTATTGGAGATCACCTTTGCCTGGAAATACCATTTTGCACCATACTCAAACATATCAAGTTGCTTCAGACCAATAGTGCCATCTGTAATAAGGGGTGCATGATTGTTCAAAGCCTGAATCACCTCAGCTGAATACCCTGCCACCTCCTTCTTAGGCATATTTCATTGTCCCTGACCCCATCTTGGGTAGTCGTCTGATGAAATCCAACAAATCCAAGAGCTCCTTTGTGTTGGGATGTAAGAGTGCTGGAGACCAAGGCAATGGATAGGACACTAGAGGATGTGTGGGTGAGGAAGGGTGCACTGGGTCTGATGAATGCATAGGATCCAAGTCCGGCAATGGCAACGACTCTTGGGGATCAGATAATTTTGAGGATTCTAGCCATGGGCCTAGAACGTGAGCGTGAACAAGACCAAGACCAAGAGTGTGAACATGTACCAGAACAAGAACTTATACAAAACTGAGCCCGAGAACTTCTATGCAAGAAACTGAGAATGCATGCAAGCCAAAGCAAGTGGATCAGAAGAAGACAGCTCCTGGAGAGAATACAAAAAGGCGGCCATGAAGTCAGTCCTTACTTATAGACTAGACCCACTTATTGATTGCTCCCTTCCTAGGCATGATCTCCCACCCCAGAAGCAACAAGAACCACAACCATGTGCCGGGCCAAAGAAATCAAGACAGCACAATAGAGATAGTTGGCAAGAAATAACTGTAACGAGGTATGTTATTCCAAGAATGAATACCCAAATACAACTCTCTCAGATCAGCAAAACGGCTGGTTGATTACTTGGCCTGGGAGCTCTTATTTGGCCAAGTAATCAGAAATATGGCCTGGGATTCGGATTATTTGTTCAATTAAGAGCTCCCAGGGCCATATTTGGCTAAGTATACAACCTCCTGTTTTGCTGATAGAGAGTATATACTTCTTAGCCTTCTGAGACCTGCCTCTTCATTGCCAATCCCTCCCCCATCGCCCACCATGATCATTCGCCACACTCCTTTTCCACGGAAGCAAAGGTCCGACCACCCGATACGATGTCTCCAAGTCTGAAATGTAAGCGACACGCTTACAGTTGTGCGATATTCGAATCTCGGGTCGATGACTCTTTTTAGACGCATCCAGTCACAGGAAAGTAACGGAAGTATAGGATCGCTCGGCAAACGCCGTAGGCTGACTCATTACTCCCAAATATCGTGTTCTTGCATGGTCTTTGGGGAAAAAATTAATTCCAGCCGTCTCAAATTGTCCAAAATTCTGAGCTCTACATATGGTGTAAGGATCTCATTTATCCATCGATTGGAAGTGGTAAGTACACAGGAACTAAATCTCTTATGTTTCAATTACGGATTTCATCTGAGGTGACTCGTTACCGGGTCACGCACTATTGACATTGTCTGAGTTCGATTTGGCTTGGATCACATCAACCTGGCTTGATCTAAGATCTTGAATCGGCTCAACCGACTTTTCACTGGGGAACGTTGAACCCAGTAGACACGGATGAACGAGTCGTTGATCAGTCAGTTTCTTCGTAAATACTATTTAGAACAGCCTTTACAGCCGACTGCTACGCAGGTCCTTTCAACCTCACTCACCCTACTGCCGTTCAGGCTTCACTCTTCGCCTCGGCTGCTTTCGCGCGCTTTGATCCATCTGGACGATATCTCGGCGTTGGCAGGTCGAACGGTGCGGCAGCAGTCTGGGATCTAGAAACGAGAGCTCGTCTACGGTCGCTAGAAGGGCATGTCAAAGCCGTGACCAGCCTTGAGTGCGTACCTTTCGATGATTCTTAAATCACGCTCCGCTAAGCGCTTCATCTCAGTTGGTCTTCTAACTCTCGCTGGATTCTAACATCCTCGAAGGATTGGAATGTCATTAAGTGGGACTTGGCCTCTCAATGCGACCCAATACAGCGCACGGCAACGATCCGTTTTGATGGCCCTGTCATATCAGCGTCGTTCCACCCGAAGAATAGGTGAGGCTAATACTTCGCAATGATGTCCGGTCCCATTGACTTTTCATATTAAGCAACATCGTCTTGGCTTTGCTGGGCTCTGGCGAGACCTACATTGAAGATCTTCGACATCAGTCGCGGTCTCGTGTCGAATTAAATGAAGTTCAACACGAGGGAGAGGATGGGCAGTCCAGCCGGTCACGGTTAGTTTCCTGCAACTATTCACTTTCCAATTATTCCCTCATTCGTGCAGTTCTGCTATGACTGCCGCCCGCTTCGGTCCTTCAGGCAAATTCATCTTCGTTGGAACATCCTCGGGTTATGTCCTCGTCTTCAACACCAGAACGAAAGCAGTACGTGACCCCAATATATCTTTTGCACAATGACTTATAGTCTTTCAAAGATGGTTGCGCGTCACAAGATTAGCGGTGCAGTAGGTACCATAAAGGGCCTTGCCTTTGCAAAATCCGGACGGTGAAATCGTATATCTCACCCTCGCGTCGCCCTAATTAATGCGTTGGATCCCGAAGCCGCCTCGTTACGAATTCATCGGACAGGACACTTCGACAATTCAACCTCCCCATGTACAGAACGTCGACATCTGAAGGCGATTTCATTGATGATGAGCTCGAGCCGACCCATCGTTTTAACGATCCGATTAACAAAACGGGATGGCATGGTATGTCTTACAGTCCTGATGGGGAATGGCTTGCAGGAGGTGCACACCCACGCTTTTCCGATTACCTACAATGCTGATTCTCAGGTGAAGGTGCAACAGACACGGCTAGTCACAAGATCTACATCTGGGATATCTCAAACGATGGCCAATTTGCAAGTGCCCTTGACGGCGGTCGGGAGCCGCTTGTCGATATTCATGTCGGTCTCTTCCACCTGTAATTTGTTTACAGAATTCTTCATTTTCTTCAAGTGGCATCCGTCGAAATCGTCGATCGTTTCGACCACAAAAGAAGGCAACATTCTCCTCTGGCATAGTCCCAACCCAGAACGTTGGGGCGCGTTTGCAGGAGGTTTTGAGGAGGTGGACGAGAATGTCGAGTATGAAGAAAAGGAAGATGAGTTTGATATTGTGAGACCGGCCTCTTCTACTAACGACCGTCACTGACGAACCTTCTGTCATTGTAGGAGGACCAGGAAGAAATCATGAAGCGCAAGATGAAGGCAGAGGATGAAGAAGTTGATATCGATACCATTGTGGAGGACACAACGCAACGCAACACCCTGTTGGACGGCATGGACGCAGAGGACGAAGATACTGCGTGGGCAACTTATGATAGGGATGATGTTGGAGAGTTTAGGATGAAGATCATTATGCAGGAGGATATCGACGAATAGTTTTGGATGTCTGAGCCGTTACAAATATTGTAATATATACCCTCCTCTGTATCCACCGTGATAATTCAAACAGAGATCTCTGCATATGATCGCCGGACATGTAAAAAATCATGAGTAGGATTTGTGAGTGATGCCAGTAGGATTTGTGAGTGATGCCAGTAACTTCTCTCATCCGTACTACCATGTTGGATAGTCTTAAGTTTCTGCTTCACAACTTGCGAGTGCCGGCAGAGTATGCGCGTATTCAACACATAACCGAGGATTCTGCCCTCAATGAATGGAAAAGCTCTACTGAGCACGTCCTCACTGAACTTCAACTCATTTTAGATCAAAGGAAATCCGAATTGTCGTTGACCGATCAGTCTGATGTTATCCAAGCGGCAGCTTCGTTTGACGGACAGGATTCATGGGTAACACCAGCGGGACGGTCTACTGCTGAAGGTAAGCAGGAGGAAGTGGAGGTCACGTTCCAGCCTCATGTTCAGACAGAAATCCTGCGACATTTCGACGACCCCTCACAAACCCTACTCACACATATTCTCAATCACAATGTCAAGCCTCTCTTCCAGTTCAACCCTCATCCAACACTTAATGCTTCTGGTCGCAAGCTTCCGCGGCCAGCCGGCGGGCCAATGGCTACACATGACTTTTACGCCGAGCAAAGGTGGAAAACAGCACCAGGAGTCGCGAATCTCGTGTCATGGTGTATAAGAAACATGCGTGTATGCCTTTGTTCTTTGTTTTTCCCGGTGAAAGGCGTATTTGACGCGTGTTATAGCGGGATTGGTACGAGACTTTATGGCATTTGATAATTCCACCCGCGATGGCACTGTTGGATGATTTTGAGGCACGCTACAAGATCCGCGGTGTCGAGATAGTTTCGGAGTTGTTCCGGGAGGTCCCTGAACAGCTCTTGAAGCGGACGGGAGTGGACGGGCTCATTCGCTCAGTGGGTGCCCGAAAATTGATATTTTTCCGAATAACTAAGTACGCGCTGACAGTCCCTCAATAATTGTCTTACACATCTCAACGATCCCGAGACCCCCCAGCTTATTGAAGCTGCTGTGGACACCTATCTGAGGCTAACATTGCTCACGACAAAAGTAGGTTCTTCAGAGCAATTTGACCAGTTGTGTGCCTTGCTTGGAGAGGGCGTAATCCGCGGCATCTGGCTCTACGCATCTGATAGATCGGATGTGGTGCTTGCGTCGCTTAAGGCGCTTCCGCCTCTCCTTCGCGCATTGAAAATTGGAAATGCGAGATTCCTGAAGGTCAGCATGTGAAAATTCGGAGGAAAATTAGGAAACTGACAGGATTCTGCAGCCACTCATCGTACAGTTAGTGCATACACTCAAGCCTAACGTGACGAATCCTTGGCCACACGACATTCAGATTGCTTCGCTTGAGCTATTGTGCATTCTTATTGAAGAATGCACGCCATGCATGCCGCGATGGAAGACAACAATTCTGGACGCGGTGGCGAGATGTTGGGTGACTCTGATGGACTCTGGAAAGACCTGCCGTGAGTTTTTGATGCGAAATCACCTCGCGACATATGACGCGAGATTCTTGTTCTGTTGGCAGCCGATCTTAATCTTGCATTGAGACGCGCGTGTGATTTGCTCGGGGGGTGTATGATGGAGGTGAGGTAATTCACATGTCGACGAGTATTGACGCTGACATGTAGGCTCATGCGAGCCAGAGCGAATACAAACTACTTCTAGAAACGGACAAGAAGATGTTTGAAGGACTAGTTGGGAAGAATAGAGATCTAGATGGCCCTGGGCGTGGCTCAGGCGAGCTCAGAGGCAGGGACGAAAGTAGCAGTCATAGATAAGCCGAATCTACGCCGGCGCGGACCGAACTCACGTGCTTGGACTTGTCTCCGAAGATTTTGGCTAAGACCAGGCTTTAATAGATAATACCGGCTTAGGTTAGTCCTTCTCCGCCCACCATGAGCATCTCCATCGACGACCTCGCCAACTCCCTCAGTGCAAGCCACGTCGGACAGGAAGCCTTGGATCTCGCTGCTCTTCAGGTATTTCCTTCACATTCCCCCCATCTACTATATACACTGACTAGTGTCTCTCCAAAGGCGCAATTGGCAAAGACACTATTTGCGTCGTCTGTCGCACAATCCTCAAACCCTCACGGGGTTTCACGAAAGACATCTTTCTCGCAGCCATGCAATACCCCGACCTACACTAACTTTGCCCAGTTTGCTGAATCGCAGGCTGGAGCCGGTCTCAGTTGGGCCGTCGACGATATGGAAGAAGACGAACGCATGGTCGAAGATCTCCTCATTCCCCGCTCTCCCAACTCTTCTACTCTACAATTCTCGCTTCCGTTGTCAGCACGGTCAAAAGCCCATCTTAAATCCAAGAACCAGTCATCCGAGTCCCCCTCGTCTTTCACAAATACCGATCCCTTTTACCTCGCGCAGGTGCAAGATCAGCACCAGAATCCACCCACATACTCTCCATTCGCAGAACTTGGCAGACTCCCACAACACTCTCCTTTTTCTTCACACCGAGACCACTCTGGCACGAACGTCTCCGCTGCACCACTCCCTCTAGAAACGCATTCTCTTTTTGTTGCTGCGTCATCAGCTTTCGATTACTGAAAGGACTCCTGGCAGCAGTGGAATGATGGACAATGATCGAGTCTGTGCTGAATCATTCTTCTGTCATTCACTTTACGCGTTACCCCTTACACCACCACCACACACACGCTCCCCTCTTCCCCTTCAATTCCGTGTCTTTCGCACGCAAGCGCGACATCGTACTCTCCTCCGCGTTTTACAATCGACTCGGCAACCATCGGCCCGATACTATAATGATCCGTTCTTGATGCTATCTATCCATCTCCTCTTCTTTTCTGTGTACATTTATTTCGATCTCATCGCACTTTGTTGTACATAGCTTTTCGGACTCATGCGGTGCCCCAGTACCTTATTTATTTCGTTAGAACCTACTTTTATAGGGTCTCCCTCACTCATCTTATACATCATCTGCGGACTCTTACCGCGATATAGCATACAGTACAGAAATACAAATGAACCACCGACAAAACCCGTGCCAGTATGATAGGGTATAAGAGAGGAGAAGTGAAAGAGTTAAAACAAATCCTCTAGTGTCATTTGCTTCACAATGTCCTACGGATAGCGTGAGTAACCGGTCTCTTGAAACACCGAAACAGCAACAGACCGTATTTGAGACCATCTGTGCAAACTCCTCAAAGCTAAGTTTGCCATCGCCATCTTTGTCTGCTTCCAATATAGTTTTATCCACGATCTGTTGCAATTGTTGGTCCTATGACAAACATTGTATTAGTAGATGACCCCATCTATCACGAAAAGTTCTTGACACACCTTCAAATTGCTCCCCACCATCATCTTGAGCACCAAGAATAGCTCTCCATTTGAAATGAAGCCGTCTCTATCGACATCATACACTTTAAACGCGACTGTGTCGGGGGAAAGCGACTTGGGTTAGTTCCGTCAAGACTTGATCAAAAGCATACAACGACACACATTTGAGTTTCTCTTCCCGTCCACCTCGACTGCTGAAAGCGCTTAAGCCACCCACAAATTCTTGGAAATCCACCGTTCCTCCACCACTGAAATGAGTGTTATGTTTCGCGCGCTGAAGGTTGAGAAGAATCACACGCACTCCTCATCAAAGATAGCAATCATACGCGATGCAAGGGGATTCGTGGCAATCTGGGGTATTTGAAGGAACTCATCGCGATCAATGGATCCTGAGCCATCGCTTGCATGGGAGTCAAAGTCTGAACAATAATAGCCCTAATTTAAAGGCAGACGAACCTGTCAAGCTTCATAAATCGTTTCTTCAGCCGCTCAAGTTCTGGTTGAGTGACTGCACCCTAGATAAGCGGAGACACACTCAGTTAATCGTGTCACTCACAATTAGACCGCCTCTCCATGTCCTCCATGAACTGAGATGCTAGCACGAACATGGGTATCAGAGAGAACGGACAATTGTAGAATTTGCAGCTGATACCGACGTGACTGTCCCATGGTTGCTGATGTGCTGTGGTCGCGTTAAGAGTACGGAGGAAAGAGATTATCGGTGCAAACCTACGACGCGGGGCTGTGGGAATTCCATTTTTGTGCACGTGCCGCAAACGCGACTTGGAAAAGCTTAGTGTTGATGCTGCGAGCGCTCAATGCTCCTCTTCGCCGTTGGTCTCCAATATGCCGCCCGTTTTCTCGGTATCTGACGACTCTAAATCCACCCCAAGCTGACCTTGTCGCGTCAGACGCTCAACGACGAACCATTTATGCTCTCTCTACGCCTCCGGGAAAGGGTGGAGTAGCTGTCGTTCGAATATCTGGACCTGATGCACTGCTTGCTTGGAATTCTATGATCAGAGATGAGAATAATAAGAAGAAGAAAGTCCCAGAGCCATGGAAAATGGAACGCTGCCGTATTGTGCACCCCTCTAACGAGTCTGAAGCCCTCGATGATGGGTTGGCAGTCTACTTCAAAGGTCTGCATACACAATCAAGACATTTCCGTGTTCACCATTTAACACAATCCAGGACCGCGGTCATTCACAACCGAGGACGTTGTAGAATTGCACTTGCACTCCGGACGCGCCATCATCTCATCTGTGCTCGGTGCACTATCGCAACTTCCCTTCTGCCGCCCCGCCGAAGCAGGCGAATTTACGCGTCGTGCGTTTGTTGGAGGACGACTTGACCTTACTCAAGTGGAAGGGCTGAAGGACCTTATCAACGCCGAAACAGAAACTCAGAGGCGCATAGCTATGGTTGCAGCTGGGGTGCGATAAGCTTCCTATCATGATCATAATCTCAGTACGTAATGTGACAACGCAGGGTGCCGTTAGAGCCCAATATGACGACTTGCGTTCCGGGATTATTGGGTGCCTTGCGAACGTGGAAGCTCTCATCGATTTTGGTGAGGGCGAAGACATCGAGGAGGGAGTGTATGACGAAGGTTTGTCTGACATGAATGATTCAGATATAGTTTAATTACCATGTCTCCAGCCAGATCTCGAGCACAGAGCCTTCTCGCAACTATCCAAAAACATTTACAAGATAACCGCAGGGGCGAAATTATCCGCTCCGGTATTCGCTTCGCTATCTTCGGCCCTCCAAATGCTGGAAAAAGTAGTCTCTTGAATTTCCTAGGTAGGTCCTTTCGGATCTTATCCAGGGCAGGAGCTGATCTTCAGGCAGCCCAAAGAGAGGCAGCCATCGTCACCTCCGTCCCAGGTACGACACGAGACATTCTTGAGCTGTCACTCGATATCGGCGGCTTTCCGGTTATCCTTTCCGATACCGCTGGTGTACGAGTAACTGATGACCTTGTTGAAAGCATCGGAATTGAGAGGGCCAGAAAAGCGTTAGTATCTGTTCTATATATACCCTGAATAGTGCCTGACTCGATGCAGTGTCCAGGCTGCGGATGTCTCCCTATGTGTGCTGTCCCTCCCTGACGCACTAATGCAAACTCCCGAGGGACCGCGCCTCCATATCCCGCCGGCCCTCGAGAGCCTAATCAAGCCAGATACGCTGGTTTTGTTCAACAAGTCCGATCTGGTGTCAGTTGCGGCGCGTGAGCAAGCCTTGACTTTATGTGGTCACATGGCTTGGGCAGTCAGCTTGACCACAGGGGAAGCTACTGCCGAATTTCTGTCCGGATTTACAGGGGCACTACGAGATCGGTACGGACAGCCCGTTGTAATATATTTTTCACTTCATAAACGGTTCTCACGTAGTTTCCACCTCAACGAAACCGAATTATCTAGTGAGACGCCTCTAATAACTCGCGAGCGCCACCGGGTCCACCTAGAAACAGCGTGCCGATTCTTGCAAGCGTTTCTTGACACAGGTATGCTTTCAACCCTTTTCATCCAGTACCGCCGAAATTTTCATGATAATCAGCACCTTCCGACATCGTATTGGCTGCAGAAGAACTCCGATACGCCGCTCAAGCAGTGGGAAAAGTATCTGGATTGATAGATGTTGAAGATATTCTAGATGCTGTGTTCAAAGATTTTTGTATCGGAAAGTGATATGTACTTATATCCAACATGAGACATGCAGCTCTACCGTCTTGTTCGCTTTCCTTCCTATGAAATGGGTCAACATGATTCAGTATGACAAATTTTTGACCAGCTTCCTACATGTTCATCATCTTGGTCGAGATTTCGTTTTCGTGGGTTCAGATCCACATCCATCGCGTCGTCATCTGTCTGGGGCTCGGGAGAGAGACAAGGCCAAACATTGATCTTGGTATCTTCACCGCCAGTCACTAATACATTGTTCTATAAGACACTATATCAATTCTTATCCATCATGTATCTCGATGCCAACGTACCTCATGGTCCCAAAGTAAGGACCTTACCACTCCAGCATGTCCTTCAGACCAGGTATTACGCAAATACCAGGGGGCGTCGGTGACACCTAGGTTTGTGTTAGTTAGGAGAGAGATATCGCCTCTGTCATATAATCAGTGTCAATTGTATCAAGACTATGAAACGAACATTACTCGTTTGACCCAGCAAACACCCCAATGGTCCCAGGGGTATTTGGATTTCTCGCACACCCAATGAGATAGTCCGTCACCCAAGTCCGCTTGCCATGTAAAACTGGACTCCGGATATCCAAACTTTGGCACAAATCGAGCTAGTTCGATTTTCGATGACATCCTTCATGAAGGGGCAGCAAACGTACCTCATAGGTCCAAGTGCTAAAGGTCTCCATATCACTCGCAGCCCAAATGTTGGCACCAGAAGACGACTGTATCCAACCCGCCTGCGATATACTGCAGCCCCAATTGCCGACATGCAACACGGCTTCATCTTCATCTGCTTCGTCAGCATCGGATGTACTCACCAAGCCATCAGACGATGCAGATAGCAAGGTGTTCCGTGGTAGCCCCAAGTCGGCTTGTGCAAAAGACACAGTAGTTATATCATCGGAATGGGTGGAGCCGTGAGTGCGTAGGGGTACTGCAGGCTGCCTCGGATCCCTGAAAAATTGTAATTTCATATACTTTGTTGAATAATTTGTGATCAGATCGATGCGTACCAATACAGTATGAGCGCGTCCTCTCCTTGCATCTCTGTACCGGCAGCAACCGTCAACCCATCTCGAGAAACATCACAACAGAGCAATGCCCTCGATGCGCCGAGGTTAGTCACTACACATCTCTTGAGCAGTCAAATTTTTTGACAGCATGAGCGATGCCTCGACTAACTTTTTATACTGTGCGTGTTAGAACGAGGGTCCCAAATTTTGACGCTGCCGTCTCTTCCAGACGACATTAGAATTCGTCCTGAGATACCTGCAATGTTTTCAACGGCATGGAGGGAAGTAGTCGCGACATCATGTCCAGATAGAGTTTCTACGCCCTGAAGGGTTGTTCTATCGAAAACATCGATCGTGTTGGCTGGTGCAGAGGCTGAAGCTGCATATTGGCCCGATAATGCGACTATGGATAGAACATATGACTGAGAAGACAGATAGGCAGATTTCAGCGGGGTCTGAGTGGATTTGAACTGAGGCGCTTCGAGAAGTAGAGAGGTCGACATCTTTGCCTGGTACGATCAAACTGTTTTTAAATGAATCAGATCAATGACCGGGGTTAGTACATAAGGCAATACTGCGTGGCGCTAGTACGCACAAAGAATGAGATTGACTCTCAGAGCCCTCCAAGTACGCGTTTGAGAAAGCAAACAAACGCGAAATTTCTGCGGGTACTGATGGGGGTATTACATAATGACCGTAGCCAAGAAACGCGTTCTCCGTGGTTTGTTTTCATCTCTCGTTCTCGTCTTCAAGTTTCTATAATCACGGCCCCCTGGGCATCGCCTCAAGTTCAAGTCTGGCCTGCACTCGTTACTATCACGCTCATTAGACTTCTTTACGACTCTTCTTTCCCCTATCGAAGTTTCTCCTTAGCTCCCACTTGCAAGTTTTCGTTGTCCAATATCAGTTTTTTATATATCATATCATGCCTCGCTCTGGTGAACTGCTCTTCAACTACTTCTCACCTTCTCCTGCTCACTTGTACTCCTCCAAGGTCAACGCGTTCACCGGTTACCCAGTCGTCTGGACTACACTCTAATTCCTGCGCCTCTTGGTACGCTCTGAATTCCTTGTTATTAATCTTCATTAAATAATCAATATAACCCATGCACACATCAGATCTCTCTCTTCCGCTCGTGACGGAGAAATCACCACTACCCGCGATCATCGTCACTCCGTCTTCACCTTCTTCGCCTCACGACTTTTCGATCGCGTTTTTGGCGCCACCGTCAAAGCCCACCCTACGAGAACGCATCTCCTCGTTCGTACCAACCAAATCAACATCTGCTCCTGTCAAAGTACGGACAATGATCGTCATCCTTGTCATCATCTTCATCCTGGTCTGTCACGTCGTCACCCACAGCTTCGCGGTGCGTCGTCCGCACTTAGAGTTCTCAGTCCAAACTGGCGAGGCTCATATGGTCGACACTTCAATGAATTGGTTCGACTTCCGTTCTTTTACCGGGAATAATACTCCTGATCCTAAGGACCCCAACAACACTCATGCCCGGGAAACTCAGCACACAGGAACCGAACGATCTGTCCATTCGATCAGTTAGAACGCCTGTGATTGCATAGACATTCATCGACGTCTCTTATGACAGTATTTGCCTTTGTTCATGGACTTGTAAACGTCGACATTGCTTCCGCTTACGCCTTGTTCAATTAAATATATTTCCACATATTCTATATATAAGACCGATACTTCAGTCGATGTTTAGGTCCAACCTTCCGACAACCGCATGCGCTGGTTGCTTATCAAAGTGCAACGTGATCAGTTGCAGATTAGATCTTTTGATATCATGATGGCATGACCTGTGTTCTGTCTTCATCGCGTTCATTCTCGCTGACCGGGCCAGAGTCGTGAAGTATGTATGTATATAGAGGAACGTTGTTCTTGATTGCGTAAGGAACGTAATTTTTCGGATGCCATCTTTTGAATGTCCATCTCTCGCTGACGACCATCGACACTTTAATATGAGTATCAGACCCCTTACTTCCAAGTCCACAGCGCGTTCAAGAATCCATGTCATTGGTGAGAGTGTTTCATTCCAGCTCAAATCACCGCCAAGACACTATTCTCTTGATGATGAGGGATCCGTGAATAACGTATTCTTCGATGGTCCTGATAAAGTTCATGAACATCAAACACATTCTGAATGATATCCTGGCTCTTTGCCTTTCTCATCCATCATTTTCTACAGAAACTTGACATTTAATTCAACCAGATAGATATGTAAGTATATCATGATCATGGCATGCTGTACACAACGCCTCCTTTTTTCTATGCATGAAGTCGTGCTTCTGTCATGTTGACATTGAATGATATCAAGAACTATCGTCAACTGCACCTTGGCATCTTTCGATGACAACTGTGTCCCACTGAACTGTGTGGCCTCGCACAAGCCGAGAACGGAATCGATAGTTGATGCCACTGAGTGGTTCTATTCTTTAAAAGCACGCTTGCTTGAGTCTATTGGTCCATTCAACATCATAAGTTCCCCTCTTTCCCTGGCCATGTCTAACTCTTTCGTGCAAACCCTTCGCACTGGAACTTTCTGTCAGTACTGAGTCTTGAAAGTTCCGAGAGCCCCAAACTTACGCTCATCCAGCATTCGTTATCCTCACCTCGCTTATTCTAATGGCGCTATGTGCACATGTCACGAGCATGACGACGCAAGAAGGGTTCTACTTCCCTTTTATGGCGCTGGGCATTGCGGCATCACTCCTTGCAATCTTGACCTTATCTGTTATGTATGTAGCTTTTGTTCTTTCGTGTTCACATTAATATAGGCACATTCAGGCTCATCGTCGATAATGTAAGAAAGGGCGTGGCTACTTCTATGATCCTTGTAGAGATTTCATGGTTAGGTAAGTGTCGTAGATAGAACACTCGTAATACATACTGATATTTCTTACATCAGGCCTACTCTGGATCTTGTTCCTGGCAGCTGCTGGAAATGCTTCCCAAGCTAATATCCTAATCAGAGACCTCTGCTCTTTTAGAGACCTGAAAAAATTTGGTATATGCAACGTTTCTTTCCTTGTCTAATATCGACTTGACATCCTTCTCTATCCAGACGCTAATCTTGTATCAGTTTGCCGTGAATACAAACCCATCCAGGCGTTCGCATACCTGACATGGCTAGCTCGTGCGTTAATCCTCTATCAAGAACACTACATGAATTTGAAGTCGCTTTTCATGCAGTTTTCGCTTATGTTCTCATTCTCGCTGTCCTCGCCACTAGACTTGCCAATCGTGGCTACCATAGAGTGTGGTACCAATCTGTTAAAGATACCGACTTTGATGCGCCTCCTATCAACGTTGTGCCTATGTCAACACAGCAGTATATCTCTCCCCAACAAGCCCAGACACAATACCCACCTCAGACCCCCGTTACTGGTTGGGCGGGAACACCTCAACAGGTTCCCGCCAACTCTAACCTCGGAGCATAAACGCTTAAACGGTTGTACTCGTGGCGCAAGCGTGACACCATAATCTGTGACCCTCCAGACAAAATCGTTGCCTCCTTTCCTTTATATACCCTAAATTCTATGTAGCTATTAAATTCACATTTTGAAAATACTCGACTGCGCTCAACATCAATACTCATGTGATTGAACACCTTGAGCTCGCTATGACACATTCAGCCGACGAAAACAAGGAAATCAAGAAATGGCCCAATAAACGAGTCGCCCTACTTTCGAAAAGAGTTCGGAGCACTCACCGTGAGGCTGGGCCCGAAGATCAGAGTAAATGCGTAGTAATCGTGACGAATTCGTATCGGTTTCCTTGACTATTATTACATATCACGGTGGTTACGTCAAGTTTCAAGCGGTTATACAACGTTTTACTTAAGTATGGTCCGTCAGGACTCAGGTGGCAGGAACCTGTTGATCCTGTAACCAGGAATGAGGGCCTGAGGAGCTATCGGGTCTGTCTCACTCTGTACTTGTTGGGGAGATATTGTTGTGAACTTGTGTTTACGCAGTGGGCAAAGGCATGACGTTAATAAGAGGCGCGTCAAAGTCGGTATCTTTAACAGATTGATACCACACTTTGTGGTACCCACGATTGGCAAGCCTAGTGCTGAGGACAGTGAGCACGAGAACATAAGTGAAAACTATATGAAATGTGACTTCTGAGTTCATGTGGTGCTTTTGATAGATGAATAACGTACGGGCTATCCACGTAAGATATGCCAACTTTGCCTCGATGGGGTTGTATTCACGACAAACTGAGATGAGATTGGTGTCTGGGTGGATTAATACGTCAAGTTGATATTTGAAAAGGAAAGAAACTTTAAATATACCAATTTCCTCCAGGTCTACATAAGAGCAGAGGTTTTTGATTAGAAGATTACCCTGGGAACCATCCCCAGCAGCCGCCAGGAACAAGATCCACAGTATGCCTAATAAGAAATATCAGTAATATCAGTATAGGTTGCAAGCGTCAATCTAGTTCTATGACCCACTTAGCCATGCGATCTCCACACAAATCATAGACGTAGCGGCGCCCTTTTGTACAATCTCGACGATGAGCCTGAAGATGCTAAGAAGATACAATGATAAGGGGGCAATAGGTACACACATGACAGGTAAGGTTAAGATTACAAGTATTGATGCCGCAATGCCCAGCGCCATAAATTGGAGGTAGAATCCTTCCCATGTCGTCGCATTCGTGACATGGGCACATAAGGCAATGATAATAAGTGAGGTCAAGATGATGAATGCTGAATGGATATGAGTTTAGGCGTTTAGAACTTCCAATCGTCATGTATACGGACTGTAAATTCCTGTGCGAAGGGTTGAAACGAAAGAGTTAAGGGACATGACTACTTAGGGAAGAAAGGTGTTGTACCGCCGGGGTTAAGCAGACGTGGCTTTAACTAAGAACCCACGCTCACTCCTTATACAATATCAAACTATTGTCAGCGTGAGAGCAGAATACTCAGTATTACTTAGGGTTACAAAACTGCCATCATGAAAAGATGATCGTAGTAGTGGTCAAAAGTACAATTCAGCTCCATATGCACCGGTAGCCGATGTACATAAAGATCAGAGATTTCGCAGAAACAATAACGGATGAGAAAGGAAAGTCCAAGAGATCATATAGGATGAGTTGTTTCGAATCACAGTTTATCAAGTAGGAGGACTCGGAGATTCGCAAAGGATACTTTGACGGCCTTTTCGGATTGGTTTGGAAAGATTTGGAGCTGCGGTTGGGTTCACAGAAGGTTACTGTAACTTATGAATAATCCCTTGGTTTCAACCCAGCCAGAAAACGACAGTGGCGTGGGTCGAAATCAATCCCTGAATCCATCATGCGGTAGAGGTCTTCCGCTTCCGCTTCGCGTTGCAAGCCTTCCTCGTCCTCACTCTGGTAGCAGGCAGGGAATAGAGGGTCAGATAGGAGATCCTTATAGATACCATCTTCTTCTGGTATGATGAGGTTGAAGGTCGAGGATGAGGCTTGAGCACACCAGATATCATACCGCAGTAAACCGATCAGGTTTTGATTCATCGAGGTTGGCCGCGGCCATTCGGGGAAAATTGCGGTACTTTGGAGGTACTATAGCAATACCTGCCATAGGCGAGCCCAGATCCAGCCATCCGTAGGATGGGAGCTACGTAGGCGTCGTCTGATGTCAGGGCATGAGCAGCCCAGATTTTCCACAGTGCGTGCTTCACCCTTACCGCTCCTCTTTTCCTTCTTGTCGTTCTGGGTGTCGTCCTGAGCATCATTAGGGAGGGTGTCAAAGATACCCGGGTTAAACGGATCTATGTTGTCGAATATAAATCTTTGAATGGTCGTTGTACAATCCATGCGGTTTCTGACTCGGCAGAGAAGAACAGACACATTTCCTGGGCCTACGGGCTTTCGAGCATCAACAACAAATGGAATTACAACATCTATTGCCCTCTGGTTCACATGACAGAATATAGCGGCACCACATATGAGATGAGTCCACAGAAATTTGTGGTTCATGGCGGAACTGTTGTGGATTCTGATGAAGTGGTTGAAATGAACCTCCGGATGCTCAAAGTGAGCGTGTTTTTCTGATCGTCACGTAGACACCTCGGCTCACCATCAAGAACATTGGGGAATTGATCTTTACAGGACTTGAGCGCCTGTTCAGATGTCGTTCCTTTTTCTGATCGCAACAAAGCTTCAAGAAAATGGGTCAACTTTATGTTTCGTTTTTTGTGCATGTCCACTGCTGCATCACGCGCCAGGGTGAATAGCAGTAAGGCTACTGTCTCTCCGCGATCACGCTTATTGATACTGGGGCCGGATAGAACGTCCTTAAGAAGCTGGGAGAGCCTGACCGGAGGGTCCAGATCTTGCACGACATAACGAGCACCCTCCGCCAGAATGGGTTCCGACGGTGAGACGGTGATGGCCGTCTCGTTCCCACCCTGCGTCGTAAGACTAAGACAGATACGCATATGATTCTCGATCTGTTTGACCTCAAGATTTTGTGAGGCTAAAAAAGTTCTATTGAATACCAGTGCTAGGCGGGTGGACAAAACGGCTTTCAATGAAACATAAGTATCCATCTCTTGGGAGGTCAACCTGACAAGAGACGCCCACCAGTGATTTCGGAGATGTCTCGTTGCGGCTCTTCTGGGGATTTGCCACCCATAAGCTTTTGGGCAGCAAAATCAACGATGTTACGCTCGATTATATTGTTTCCTCTGAGGTAGCGTGTGGCAAAACTATGTATCATGTTAAAAAAGTTTGGAAGAAGTAGTGACTTGGGGAACGTACAGCGGTCGGCCTAGTCGGCACATCCATTCATTGATCACAAAATACGTGAGGAGGTACTTATCCTTTAAATTTCTTGGAGTCAATTGGTCAAACCCTAATGATGTGAAGGGCGTGCGTGGTGTATATTTTGTTGGTATTATGCGTGCAGAAGGATCTTCACATGATGGTGGGACCATATCTTGCACCCCCCTCCCAACCCTCCCAGCCATGGAGAGAAAGAGTGATACCGATTTTTTTATTGAAACGGATGGAATGCAACATTTTCCAAAGACAATCAAGGACGGGAGAGTCTTGGGGTTGTCTGGGCAACGGCTCAGCCAGTGCACGGACTTCGTCGAATGAGAGCACAACAGCTTTGAAGTTTCGGGCATCAGCGTAATCGGTCAAGGCCCGAGAGGCTTCCAAAAGCTGAGAAATGCTGCGACGAGTGAATCACGATGAAACAGGCATAGTACTTACATCTTTTTTGGTAGGTATTGCATCTCTTTTGGCCTTTCTTAGAATGTCATCATAGAATTTTATTCGAAGTAGCTCTTGGGAGTGCATTGTCTGTCCATGGGTCATAACGAATCGTAATTTCTCTGGCAGTGGTGCATCCAAAGGAGGACGGTCTTTGACTCCATCCAACGTCTTGTCAATGGTTTCAAGACAGTCTTTTGTATGCTTGAAGCATGCCGTCAAAAATCGTTTACATTTCAAAGACGCGGTCTCCGATTCGCACTTGAAATAGTCCAAAACGTTACTGTCTGGAGGGGGAAATCCTAAAGACCGTTCGTGCTCAATATTATTGGGGAGCTTGCTCCCCACTGTATAGATAGTGACCCGAATTGTAATTGATTATGTCAGCGTGCGTAAAGTTGGTTGTGTTTGATTCAAAGGACT